>JAOQMR010000006.1:7633215-7643572 GCA_027563865.1 Erythroxylum pelleterianum | reverse complement strand
GAATTAGCTTACATTTGATTTAACTAGCTACTACTCTAAATAGATATTTCAGTTCACCTGTTTTGGACCAAATATATATTTTGTAGTCATTTTCTTCAAGGAATCATATCTGTAGATGTATGTATGCATGTTTTGATATGGTATATGTTTCAATCCTTTTCATCCATCGTCAAGTAGGTAATTAGACTGTCACAGGCAATTGATGAACTGCTGCATGTGTTAATGCATATTTCGGAAAATTGCATTGATTCTTGTGAAATGAAATCCAAAATAAGTCAAAATTGAAGACATTTAAATAATGACAAAATGTATCGATTGCCTGCATGGAACTTTTATCACAAAATGAAAGAACAAGCTTGTTATTTATATAACTAGAAGAAAACATATGATTGCAAGAGACAAGTATAAATACAGTTGGTTGTGAGTATATGCAGTACTTTTTCTCCTAATTAGCAGAGACTTATTTAACAAGAAAATAAAGATAAATACAAAGAATAAGTATACAACAAACTGCAATAAATCATTGTTATCTTATCAATATAATGCCAAAATATGGATGAAGTTTTTATAAAAAGAATAGAACCTTTACATAAGTATAGACATATATTAATTTATTTACGAAGTCTCATGTTAAATAAAGTTCAAATGACTAATATTTGATATATTTTTTAATTGAAAATGAAAATCTAATTTAATTTCTATTTTAAAATACTAGGTCTTAAATCAATACGTAGGATCAAGTAATTAAACAACCTGTAGTTCCCACATAACCACCATTAATTTCTTTTTTCTTGCGACAAAATATTTAACTAGCCACATGTATGTGATCCCGTATATTATTCACAAGGGAAAAGTGTCACAATCTTAGTCAACCAAACAAAAGTCATCAGACGTTTTTTAATGTTAGTGATCAATTAAGAATATGCATGGGAACAAGAACTCCAGAGCGTGTATAAATATAAGCTTCTAGTTTGGTAGGAGCACAAAGAAGCAATAATACAAAGTTAAACCAACAAGTAGAGCAAGATAGAGATAAGGAACATGGGGAGGTCCCCTGGTTGTGATGAGAATGGTCTTAAAAAGGGTCCCTGGACTCCTGAAGAAGATCAAAAGCTTGTCGACTACATCCAGAAACATGGCCATGGAAGCTGGAGAGCTCTTCCACAGCTTGCAGGTTGTACTTTAAAATACAAATGACCAACTCCTCTCTTTTTGTCCACTTCATGCACAAAATTTTGCTCATCAATGTATGTATAATTATCTTTTCTTTTCTTGCTTGCAGGTCTCAATAGATGTGGCAAGAGCTGCAGGTTGAGGTGGACAAATTACTTGAGGCCTGATATTAAGAGAGGGAAATTTTCTCAAGAAGAAGAGCAAACAATTCTGCATCTTCATTCCATCCTTGGAAACAAGTAAAAATTACGCGACCCTTTTGGTGCAGCAGAGACATTTTCATTCTTGTTTTTGAACTTTCTCAGCTAATTAACATCTTTTCTGCTGCTGTTTAACAGATGGTCAGCTATTGCTTCTCACCTACCAGGCAGGACAGATAATGAGATAAAAAACTTTTGGAACACCCACTTGAAGAAGAAGTTGATTCAGATGGGATTTGATCCAATGACCCACCAACCAAGAACTGACATATTTGCCAGCCTGCCTCATCTCATAGCCCTAGCTAACCTAAAAGACCTTATAGAGAACCATCCCTTAGATGAACAAGCTCTCAGATTACAGGCAGAAGCTATGCAGTTAGCTAAGCTTCAGTATTTACAGTGTCTTCTCCAATCGACAACTTCAATCAACAGTACTAATAGCTCACCTATAGGCCAAAATGGTGTGACAGATATTGAAGTTCTGAATACGTTGAATTCGATTTCTCGTACAAAAGAGAGTCCAGTTTTAAATTCATCGCAACTAGAATATCAAGGTTCATATCCCTTGGGAAATGCTACCTCTCAGCCACTCAACAATCATAGTCTACTGTCTCAAGTTTCTGACCTAGAGATTCCTCTCAACTATCAATCGCCTCTGAATAGTGATGAGGTGGATCTGGCTTCAAGCTTAACTACATTGATAACTCACGGAGACAATCACAATAATCCATCTGACTCTTCACTGTTTATTGTGTCCCCACCACCTATTGCTATTCCCCAAACTATCACAGAGACCTCTATAAGCAATCCCGGAGATGCCAGCAGCTCTACTTCAAGTTATGGGGGAGGAAACTCTTATTCTTATTGGCCTGAAATTTTCTTTGAAGATTCTATCATGCATGAGATTTCCTAAGTTGCTTGGTTTCTATGAGAACTGAAGTACATTCGCTTAATGTTAATTTGCCACTACAAAATTACGAACACATGCAAGGACGCGTTGATATGTAAAACAGGATCCATATATGTTGGAACTATGTAAATAATCAGGAGTGGAATTTTTGCTTAAAGGAGTGTATTATTTCCGCAAATTTTTAACAAAATTAAAAAGATATGAAGTTTATTTTCGTTTTTGGTTTAGAAGTCTCTTTTTTAAATTAATTATCTCTTCGATAACTGAGCATGCCATCTTCAAGTATTCTACTTCCCCTTTGCCCTTTGGATTGTGATGGGGGAGAACAAAGGGTAAAATCAAATTAGTGGCATCCATGGAGATTTGGGAAATTGGTCTAAAATAAGGAGTACAGATCTTCTGTCCAGTTTTATGGTGTCTTATTGTGTTCAGTGAATCTCAACCATTTAGTTATGCAAGCCCTACGTTTATTTATGTGGGGCCCAAACAAAACACGCATAAATAAATGACTAAAATTCACTGGACACAATAAGACACCATAAAAACTGAACAAAAGATCTTGTTCCTAAAATTAGAATCTCATAAAGGTCTCTCGTTCGCTAATGTTAAACAACCTTGTTTGTCGATTGTATGGATTATAAGACTTAATGCACCAAAATTAATTTATTGATGAGTGATAATTAGTTCATGAACGTGTATAAATTAACCTAAGAGTTACTGAATAAGCACAAGTCTGTGGGCAAATTGTTCTGGAAATGAAAGCTTTTGGCCTTTTTCTTTCTTTTATAAATATATAGAGTCGGTAGCAGTATATTAACTAACTAATTTCCACTCCCAATGGTCATATTTGTGTACTATATATGTATTGCTTGTTAGGCCAGCCACTTTTAATTGGACTTTGTTGGATACCCGACTGACAAGAAACCTATTGTAGACATTGCATGTTGTAGTTTTCGAAAATGTTCTCAGAGGAATAAGTTCATTATCAAACTTATAATACTATTTTCTCTTTTTTTTTAAACAAAGGGAAATATAGACTCGAAGAACAGTATCAAACAAAATAGGTGAGGTAGATCTGAATTGGCATTGTCCTCAAAACCGAAATCTCAGACTCTCACTTTAATTTCCTCGATGAGTAGTTAGACCTGATTTCTTTTCTATCAAGGGATTGACTACTCAACTTCAAGTTAATTATATCACCCCACTAATTTAGCTAGTCTCCTTAAACACCATCTAATTGTACTAAATATTATTTCTCATTTTTTTGTATCTGTCAGAATCAATTGGTCATACAGTTCAAAGGAGCATGGAAAAACTCGATATCATCTAGGTTTCAGTACCTAATCTAACTCTTAAACCCATTTATTGGATACCATTAAAAGTTTCTTATGTCACGGCAGCTACTTTCAGAGAATCGTAACAGGTATGGGAGATCAATTAGGTGCCCACCAGGCCATCGTAGAATAAGTAACCTGAAAATGAAAATGATGAGTGAGTGGCAACATCAGGAAAGGGATGTTTTGTTTTCTTTCAGAGGTTCTGTAATCATATTCGTACGTGCTACTTAAATGCCCATCTGGTGATCGTGCTATCTGTGTATGTTGTTGTCGCAGTCGGTCGGTCAGAGTTTTGTAATACTTTTAGGTGCATTGCTAATTATACTTGATGTATTTGGTTCTTCAGTCTTGATAGTTTTTCAAAAGCAAACTGTTAGTTTGAACCTCCGCTAGTTATCTTAATCTATTTAATTAAAGTTCATTCAATGTGAAGAGTCCAACAGATCAAAACAAAATTCAAGCATTTCAAGTTTGTTTTTGAAAAAATCAAGTCAAAACCAAGGCTAGTTCAAATTTGGTTATTTTTCTTTTTAGCAGTGAAAGATGCCTTTATTTTTTAAAAAATTGATGTCTTTTTCTTATTTTGCAGTGATATTGTTATTTTGCAAATTATTATCTATACTAACCAAAATTAGTTTGTGATTTTAAGCTAAAATTTCAAAATAACTATATATGGTGAAAAAATTTTATTAAAAAAACTAACGAATAGACCTAACGGGACTTCTTTGTCAGGCATATTTTACCACAGCCCAGCCCAGATTATTGGTTATGTTTTCATACGAGAGATGGTAGGAGGGGGACCAAGACCAAGGTACCATCTGGTGGTGCGCGCCGTATCTTGCAAACAAATTGGATGGGCCACATCCCACACCTCAGGTGGTACTCTACCTTTAACAATTATGCCCTGACTATACCACTGTCCTTTGGATGAATTAATCTTGCCCGGATCACGTGTCTTCTGTTTGTGACATGCAGAAGCTACCCAAAAAGATGCCTTGAAGGTAGAAACGCACCAGATCACTAATACAATCACCACGATCCACTTGTGCATACTCTGATGACGTAATGCTTAACTATACTGATGCATAGGGCTATGAGCCGCATCTTGTTATCTTTTGAGGATTCGAACTCGCGACGTAGGTGACCCAGATCGAAACCTGGTGGATTTGATACACTGAGCTACGCAAAAGACGCCTTGAAGGTAGAAGCGCACCAAATCACTTATACAATCCCTTTTGACTGCAAGATAGTACCAAAAATCCCCATTAGACCTGTAGTTCAACCTTAATGCAACTGTTTAGCATGCCGAACAGAAAGAAAATGGAATGTTTATGCCTCAATACATACTGGATTTTCATAATTATGGTCTCAATCATTCATTTCCTTGATCGGTTTCAAGAAGAGAGCTATGAGCAGAAATGAAGTGAAAGAAAGAGGGCTATTGAATATCATGCTCATACGCATATTCAAAGTGCATGATCTAAAATCTTTGCAAGGATATTGACTTGCATTTACTCGGTTGTCTACTCCAATTCTTCTCAGCCAACAATCTAAAAATCACTTCTTCTGGAAGTGATTCTCACCCGTTTGGCCCATAACCTCACATTGCCGCATTCTGTAAGGCGAACTGTGAATAGGCAAGCATAAATGGTTCAAACAGTTTGCCATCTCTTGTTTCTTTCTCCGTCAGGTTATTTTGACAGAGTCCGATTTCATCATTTATGCACCGATCACTTGATCAACTACTGCATCACATCCCTATGAACTATATCCATACAGCAATATCATCTAACATTCCCCAGGAAGAAAAGTAGGAAGATCCCCTCATGCATTTCGTCAATCAACTTCTGCAAGTAGTACCACAAGAAAAAAACATATTTAGAGATTTTGTGTAATCCGTTCTTTATTTTTACTTTACCAAAAGAAATCAAGTGGAGCTCTCACTTGGTAATCAAATTCAGCTTATTGGCTCCAGATAAAGCAGTTAAATCTTATCGTGCACAAATTAGAATAAATCATGGTCGAATAAAGTTCCTCAGGTATTAGACATGCAGCTCATCAAGCAAACCACATGATTGGAAGTAAAACTTATGATAAATCTTAATCTAACAGAAAAACAAGCAAGGAATTAGAACATGAAATTTATGAAAAAAATCTTGACTAAAATTTAGCTTACTTCCCAGTCCTGAAAAGCTTAAGGTGTGCATTCCATGATATTAGAGTTATTCACGCAATAATGTGTCTGGTCTACATTCGGCTGCCAAGAATGGAAAAGGAGATATTTTAGAAATTATGCAATTAAAATAAACATCCAATTCAACGAAACAAATTGACTTTAGCTGTCTATGACAGAGCCTCTTAAAGTCTCTTAAAAGAAAATTATAAACTTCTCGTGAATACTTGAGAAATAACTTCCATGAGGGAGGGGGAGAAAGAGAGAGAGAATACAACATAAAACAAACAGAAAAATGGTGTTGAATGGATGATAGTGATCAATAACCCTAATTTCACAAGGAAATTCTAGTCAAGTTCATATGATGTACAAAGCAATTAGAAAACCAGTAACCATTTTGTAACTGCAATCATCCAAATTTTGAATAACATAATAACTTGTGTAGAGCTAAAAATTGAAGGATGATTCAATCGGATCAATAGCAAAAAATAGCCAAAAGTTTCCCTTTTCCAATTATTCAGTCAACAGTGCCCTATATTCTTTAAAGTTCAAAACTATCATCTTTTTTTCTTTATTTTTTATTTTGAAAGGATATCATCTTTTTTTCTTTAAAAACATAAAACCATGGGAAAATAATGAATAACGAGCAGTGAACTTTATTTGTGTAAGGAGTGCTGTTGAATCACTTTCAACCTCTTCATTGGGCAAGTTTGCAAACCTGACAGCATAACAACTTCAAGTATATTGCTCGGTGGAAAGTAGGAAGAAAATCCAACTTCTCAATCTCTAAGAAGAATCAACCTTTGGTACATAACCTTCCTTTTTCATCTCCTCATTCAGAAGTTCATATAATTCTCCCATAGGATGTGGCAGATCATCGCCAGCATGAAATTCATGAACTTGATTCCCTATCTCAGTCCAGCTACAGCCAGGGGTCTTATTAACACCCCGTTGTTTCATCAATGCCCTCATTTTTGCTGACTCATTCCATTTTCTCAAATTTGCATATATCTTAGATGAGATAACATAGTTTCCTGAATTTGATGGCTCCACTTCTAAAAGTAATTGAATAACCCTTTCACTAATATCAGCATTCTTGCGCTTCTGACAGGCAGCAAGTAATGACCCCAACACAACCTCATCTGGTTTTCCAGGCATCTTTTCAACAAAATCCCAAGCCTCATAAAGATGTCCTGCACGTGCCAAAAGATCAACCATGCATGAATAATGCTCGATTTTTGGGACCAATCCAAAAGAAGCGCTCATTAAATCAAACAATTGACGGCCCTCATCAACCATTCCAGCATGTACACAAGCAGAAAGCACGTGTACAAATGTAATGTCATTTGGACAGGCACCTTCAATGTCCTTTCCCATCCGCCTGAACAATGATAAAGCTTCCTGGGCTCGTCCATGAAAAGCAAGAGCAGAAATCATGACATTCCAAGAGACTTCATTTTTGTGGACCATGCTTTCAAAAATTTGAAGTGCATTGTCTAAGCTCCCACATTTTGCATACATATCTATCAATGCAGTAGTAATGTAAACATTATCTTTTAATCCTCTTTGAGATGCATATGTCTCAACCCATCTACCCAAATCAAGGGCCCCAATAGAGGCACAGGCAGACAGCACTACAATGAGCGTGATTGTGTTTGGAGTGACACCTGCCTTTCTCATGCAATTGAATAGTGTAATTGCTTCATCTGATGCTCCATTCTGTGCGTATCTACAATTGCATTAAACAAGGAACAAGTTAGCACATAATCGCCCCATAAAGTGATACCATGTTGGAGTCCATCTTGGTGCTTTTGTATGTCTATCAATCAGAGTTATGCAATAGTTGATCATTTTAGACACAGAAAGAAAAGAAAGTTGGTTGGACCACAAGGAGAATTTAAATAAAAAAGGATATGAACCTCTCATCTGGTATTGCACCTAAAGCAACTCAACACTTGAACTAATCTGAATATACGGACCGAAAAAGCATTAAGTACACACAAAATTGGTAAATCAAATACGAAGTTAAGAAAAGAAGAAGAATTCATTATACCCCAAATCCTGATAGCAAACAATGAAGAGAAGTAAAGATACTTCTACAAGTGATCAGCCTTGAAATAAGATATTATATGCAGAATTACCCTGTGATCATGGCATTCCATGTGACAGCATCTTTAGTTGTCATTGCATCAAAGATCTTCCTAGCTGACAACAAATCCCCACACTTACCGTACATGTCAATTAAAGCAGATCCTATATAAGAGTTCAACGTCATCTTCTTCTCCACAACATAACTTTCCACCGACGTCCCAAAAGTCAAATCTCCCAAGTCCCCGCAAGCAGTAAGAACACTCACCAACGTCATCTCACTAGGTTCAAACCCACTCTTCCTCATCTCCTCGAACAACCCCACCGCCTCCTTTGCAAAACCCATCTTCGAATATCCTGAAATCATCGAATTCCACGAGACCAAATCTCTATCGGAGATTTCATCAAACACTTTCCGCGCAGACCCCAACTCCCAACATCTTGCATACATTGTGATCATAGAATGACAAACGTGATCATCAGTCTCCAACCCAATCTTAAACACCATTCCATGACCCATCCGACCAATATTTAACTCCGAAAGGTTAGCGCAGGCTATAAACAAAAAAGGGTAAGTGAAGTTATTGGGTCTAACGACTGAGAACTTCATCCGGTAATAGAACATAATGGTTAAGGAGTACAAAGTCCAAGTAGTGGTTAGGCCGCGAATCATGACATTGAAGGCATAATCGTCGGGTTCCGGGATGTGTTCGAAGAGGAGAGAAGCATAGGTATAGTCTTTAAAATCGATGATTTTAGGGAGAAGAAAATTGGGTTTTAGAGCAAAGTTTAGTAGCATTTGAGCGTGGATTTGTTGCACTTGTCTCTTGCAACAGCACTGCCTTAGGAGAGACAAGGGCTTTCGGCGGCCTAGAGTTATGTCGGACTGGTGTTGTTGGAGAGCGTTGGCGTTTGAATTGAGGATGTGGCGGGAGATGGGCGAGGGCCTTAGGTGTCTTGCTCTAAGCATCGTTTTCCGGCATTAGGCGCTCCCACGCCCAAAGTTAGGTAACTATACTCTTTCTCCTCCTTTTTTCTCTCACACCAAAACACTGTTCACCATTTCTAAGGTAATAACACCATTCCTAATAGGTTCTATTAATATCACTCAATTTCAACCAAATAGGTTAGTGTGAGTAGTTTAGCACTCTCATTCCTTAATTAGAGGTCTTGAGTTTGAATCTTAAGAGTGGAGAAATCTATTTGGTCAGCACTTTATCCCTTACGGGCTGACTCAGTACGAGGAGAAATTAGTCTGCAAGTGGATGATTTAAAGGCATTTTCTCACAGTTGGAATCCTTTTAGGACACGTCGTCGGCCAAAAAAAACACTCAATTTCATGTCCTAGAAAAAGTTAAGGATGTAAGTCTAACTTGATCCACTTAGGGATAACAATAATATATTTATTAATATAAAGATTAAATTGAAGTTTGATCGGATAATGAAGAGCTAATTGTGTTTAATAATTTAATTGGAACAATTAAAGGGAATAATCAAAGTAAAAAATTTGTAAATATAACAATAAAGAAAAAAAAATGGAGTGCAAAGAATGGAGATGAAATTAAATTAATGTAGATAATGTAAACGTAATAAATTACTTTGGGTTAGATTAAAATTTTAATTTTAAAGATGGAGGTGATCCAAATGTAGATGAAAGATTAAAAAACAAATCACATTTTCTTAGTGAAAGAAATCATCCGTGTCTTTTCTATTGATTTGTGAATTCCTTATATACAGATGGGTAGCCTTGATAGCGTTGACTAATTACAGCTGTACATCGAATTATATAAAAATAATAAGATAAATACTATTTACATAGTCTAACACACCCCTTCTGTCGAAACGGGAGGTTCACAAACGCTGAGACTGGTCCTGAAATCATCAAAAAGAATGTGTGGTAGACCTTTAGTAAATATGTCAACGATTTGATACCTAGAGGGAATATGCAGAACACGAACTTGCCCACGAGCAACTTTCTCACGTACAAAATGAATATCCATTTCAATATGCTTCATACGCTGATGCTGAACAAGATTACCTGAAAGATAAACTGAACTAACATTGTCACAGTAAACCAACGTAGCCTTGCGGATCGGAAAATGTAATTCCAAAAGAAGATTGCGAAGCCAACAAGACTCAGAGACAACATTCGCAACTCCTCTTTATTCGACCTTAGCACTGGATCTTGATAGTGTGGGCTGTCTTTTGGAAGACATAGAAATTAAGTTATCACCAAGAAACATACAATATCCAGACGTGGAACGCCGTGTATCAGAACATCCACCCCAATCAGCATCTGTATAAGAAATGAGACTAGAGACGGAAGAGTTATATAGATGTAAGCCAAAGTCGAGAGTCCCTTTAATATATCGCAGAATCCGCTTCAGAGCATTCATATGTGTTGGACCAATGGTGGTTGACAAATTAAATTCCTCTATGTTTTGATAATAATAAAATATCCAGAATTTGTTAAGAA
>JAOQMR010000006.1:7622599-7633115 GCA_027563865.1 Erythroxylum pelleterianum | reverse complement strand
TACCAGGCTCGAGGAGCCTGTTTCAGTCCATATAGGGATTTCTTAAGAAGACACACATGATCTGGATGAGCTCGATCTTTGAATCCCACAGGTTGATGCATATAAACAGTCTCATGTAATTGACCATACAAAAATGCATTGTTAACATCTAACTGATGAATACTCCATGCCTTCGAAATAGCTATGCTGAGAACCATGCGGATTGTAGCTGGCTTGACCACAAGGCTAAAATTCTCATCACAGCCAATACCAGCCTGTTGAGACCTGCCATCACCAACAAGACGAGCTTTGTGCCTCTCAAAAGAACCATCAGACTTCTTTTTAATTCGAAAAACCCACATTGAACGAATCACATTAACATTATCAGGATAGGGCACTAACTCCCACGTCTTATTTTTAATAAGAGCATTATATTCATCAACCATGGCAGCTTTCCAATTTGGATCAGACAATGCAGCTATGGGGTTTCCGGGAAGGGGAGATGGTGTGATGGAAATCATTAAATTTAAGTGTCTTTTGGGTCGAATAATCCCATGCATGCTGCTGGTTGTCATTGTTCGAGTTGGAATAGAAGTGGACGAAGCAGTAGAATTGTTTGGTGGTGAAACGTTTTGTGATTCAAGATGAGTGGTAGGTTGTAAATCACCATGGTTTTCAGCGGACGAATGTATAATTGGAGGACTAATCGATTCAATGGCTGTGGTTGGCAGAGTTTGAGGTGGTGGAGATACTGGTTCGGTGTGAGGGGAAGGCAATGAAGTAACTTGGATTTGCAAATTTTGCCATAATAAAAGATGCATGCTATCATCTAGAAAATTATAAGAATGAGATGAAGGGGAATGCATAGCAGCAAAATGAAATGTGGACTCATCAAAATGAACATGCCTAGAGATTGTAATGTTATTACTAGACAAATCATAACACTTGTATCCCTTATGATTTTGTGGATAACCTAAAAACACACAAGGAGTTTAACAAGGTTGGAGATTATGTATTGTAGGAGATGGGAAAAGGGGATAATATAAACAATCAAAAACCCATAAATGTGTGTAGGATGGATCACGATGATAAAGAAGTGTCGTAGGAGTAGAGAAATCAAGAGTCTTGTGTGGAAGAATGTTGAGAAGATAAGTTGCCATTTGTAAAGCATGATGCCAAAAGGATGGTGGCATGGAAGAATGAGAAAGAAGAGTTCGAATCATGTTATTTATGGTACGTATTTTTCTTTTTGCTTTTCCATTTTGTGAAGAAGTAAATGTGCAAGAAAAACGAAAAAGCATGTCATTATTGTGACAAAATTGCTTGAATGAATCATTATCATATTCTTTTCCATTATCACACAGAAAGCATTTAATATGTCTTTCAAACTGAGTTTTGACAAGAGCACTGAAGGATTGAAAAATATTATATACTTGGGATTTACGACCAAGGGGAAAAGTCCACAAAAAATTAGTGCAATCATCCAAGAAAAGAATAAAATATTTATGACCAGTTGAACTCAAAACAGGAGAAGTCCACAAATCACGTATTATATCAAATGGCAGTAGAGTGTTAGAAGAAGAAGAAGCAAAGAAAGGCAGTTTAACATGTTTCCCAAAAACACAAGAATTGCAAACTGAGGAACTAGAAGAATGTTTACAATCAATGAAATTATTCTTGCTAAAAGAATTAAGAATAGATGGTCCTAGGTGTCCCAATCGATGATGCCATAAAATAGAGGATAAAGCAACAAAAGTGGATGGAGAATTAACTGAAGAGCTTGAATAACTCGATATAGGATAAAGATCCCCAACGTTATTACACCTCATTAGTGGCATCCCCATCCATAAATCCTTCACAGAAAACCCAAAAGGATCAAACTTAACAGAAACTTGATTATCAATAGCAAAACAACGCACAGAAACCAAGTTTTTAATGATTTTAGGTGCATGAAGGACATTGGTTAAATGTAAAGGTGGATGTGGTGGGGTAAGAGATGTATGGCCATAACCACAAATTGGAATTTTCTGCCTACTGCCAACAATTATATCATTATTAGTACTGCTCATATTAAAATAAAATGAGAGAGTACCTGAAGATGAAGTCATATGTGATGTTGCTCCTGTATCGATGAACCAAGTTTCTTCAGGTGGATTTAGAGACATGGTTTGCATTGCAGCATCAATGTCAATAGGTGCGTAGCGAGAAGGAGGTGCTTGAGCAGCATATGCCTATTGTGGATTAGAGCCAAGGAGTCTGGACTATCTGGTAGTTGGTCGTGTCCCAGAAGTAGTCGGATATAGACATGGAGTTGCAGGCCAAGCTTGATGTCCCCAAGATTGCCAAGGAAGATAAGCAAACCATGGATAAAATGGTGGTTGCTGCTGCTGCTGAAAATGCTGCTGCCCACCCATGTGATGACCTCCTTGCTGCCTTGCTCCTTAATTTTGTCAAGTGCCGTGGTTGTTACCATTACGACCTCTACCTCTGCCGCCATTACTTTTGGCTCTGTTATTGTGTCGAGATTGCCCTCTTTTCTGCCCATTACTGTTGCATGGAGGGGCATTATTGGAACCATAGTTAGAGCCATGATTAGAAGGAGTATTCTCATCGGTCATACCAGCAGTAAGAAGAGCGGTTCCAGCGGCAGCAGAGGCAGTAACTAATTGCTTAGCTTTGCGGGTTTCTTCAAGAATTAACCTTGAATGTGCCTCATAAAACGGAGACAAGGGATCACTCTGTTGAATAAAATTAGCAACACCATCGTAATTTTCATTTAATCCTGCAATTAACTGAAGAACTAACCTTTGATTTGAGACTGGTGCACCAACGTTGGAGAGCTGATCAGAAAGCATCTTAAGCTCCTGACAATAGGCAAAAATGTTCGAAAAATCATCCAGAAGAACATGAGAGAATTGATTTTCCAAATAAACAGCACGAGAATTTTTATTGTCTTGAAAAATATTTTTCAATCGTTTCCACGCTTGTTGTGCAATTGTATCCGTCTCTAAGATGGTGTTGAGAAGATCAATAGAGATCGTTCCATAAATCCATTGAAGAACTATATCATCAAGTTGTGATCACAGTGGAGGATCGACTTCAGCAGACGATTCTTTGCCTTTATCAGATGGCTTTTGTGGAATAATGTGGTCAATCACTTTGTATGCATGACAATGGATTTTAAATAGTTTAGCCCATGAAGAATATTGTCCTTTTTCCATCTCAAGAGTGATGGGAATGAAGTTTTTGATGTTATTGATAGCGAGGTCTGGGTGGAATCCATGTTTGCCTGCCATTGAAGAAAGGAAGAAAAGAAGAAAAAATAGGGTTTGGAAGAGAGAATTTAGTCGGCGGTGATATTAGGTCTCTAATACCATGAAAGAAATCATTCGTGTCTTTTCTATTGATTTGTGAATTCCTTATATACAGATGGGTAGCCTTGATAGCGTTGACTAATTATAGTTGTACATCGAATTATATAAAAATAATAAGATAAATACTATTTACATAGTCTAACACTTAGATTCAACAATTTTAAAAGAAATTGAGATTGAATATAGTATGTTCTTTGATGATTCTAATAAATTCAGGAAGTACTTCAAAAAAAGTAAGTTTTTATTTAAAACAAGCACTAAAAAGATTGTTAAAGCCAAATTTGTAAATAGGTATTACAAATTGAACATTTATGTCAGCTTTTTGGGATATTTAATTGGTTTTCAAGTAATTTTTAGCTCATTATTTACTCATAATTGTATTGTTTACGCATTGTTGACTTGCCTATTGATTTAACATATATACGTATAAAAGGTTTTAACAGAAGCACACTTATAATTATACTTCAATAACCTCATAGAACTTATTGTAATGAAGCAAATAGATTTGAGAAAGTTTACTAAGAAATGTTTTGAGAGTTGATGTAGGGTATGTTATATGTTATATGGCTAAAAAATTGTGATTGAGAAAACGCAAGGAGATGTTAAAGGAGAATATGGTAAGCTATAGGATTACAAAAAATAATTGATAAGGTCAAATCTTAATAGTATAGTTGAATTGGTAGTGAAAATGTCATTACTTAGAGATAATCTTCAACCATCATTTATCAAATGTGTATTTTTAATGTTGAAAGAAGGGGTTCTTAACTAGATATAGGAGGTTATTAGGACTAGATGGTTGCTTTCAGAAAATGATTGATAAAGGTAATATATTGACAACAGTGGGAAGAAATGACAATAATCTGATTTTCCATCTAAATGGGTTTATGTTTATACTAAGACGACATACACTTTGAGCTAGATTTTAGAATTATTGAAAAAGGCTCGAATCTTAAAGATGGAGGTGGACGAGTAATGATTTCTAACTAACAAAAGGTTGCATCACTACTTAATTTAATATTGTTACTCAAATTGTCACCTATTACTTATTTACTATTATTTGTCAATTGAATGTGTAGATAGGGTCTTATAAAGGCACTTTGTAAATAACTCTCAAAAGCAAAAATCAAGTTTTGTGCGAGTATGTTTTCTAATTGGAAGAGGAGGAATAAAAAAGAACTCAAATTAGAAAGACTATTATGTCAATGTTATAATTCCTCTAACGAACCTAACTTTTACAATTGAAGGAGTTGAAATAGGAATCTGAAGATGTTTAAAAAGGAAAAATAGTCTTAGGATATTTGAACACTTCATTCGTGTATAATACAGTAGATAATAATATTTATGAAAGTATTATACAATTTGGACAAAGAACATTATCACAATGATTAAACTAATTAGAGTGCTTATGATAAAGAGATTAGTTAGAAATAAAAACATGGTCACTAAGTGGATGAATGATATTGGTCCAATAATAAAAACCAAATTAAGAATTAATAAAGAATTAAGTCTTGATTGTGAACTTGAGATAAATGATGGTAATAGATTTGAAGTAATGCATAGAAGGGTTAATCATATTGTGAACTTGAGACATAATATATGAAGTTACTAAATTTAAGATGTGTTAGGAATCAAATATCCATATGTCATTGTTACGATTGTTTACAATTATGAATAACTAAAAGAAATACATCACATTGGTTTATAAAGGAAAATGATTAACTAAGATGCCAATATATGATGGAGTCAATCCAAGGAGAGAAATTCTGACAAAAAACATGCTCTTTTATTGCCACCTTCATTTTAAAAAAGAATACCAATTAAAACCAAAGATCAATAAAAGAAGAGAGGGCTAGAAGAAGTTCACCAAAGGTGACTTGCTATGGACAGGGATTAAAACAACTTACTAAATATGACTCCAACAACAAAATAATAAAAGCATATGTCTAATTAAATATATGTAACAATAAGCTACAACTAAAAGGCTTGAAAATTTGATTATAAGTAACACCTACTAAATATTATATAAGTTGTTTATTTCTTAAGTGTATGACTACAATTGTGATTAACTTTGTTTTCAATATTTTCATGATTATTTAGGTAAGGAGGAGAAATAAAATCAAAGTTCAAATGAGGTCTATGTAAGTAGTTCCAATGGTAGTCCATTAAGGCTACCACCATCAAACAAGCTTGCGGATATAGAGCTTTATAAGATGAAGAATCTCATTTACCAATAAAAGATGAGAAATAACTCAAAAGAGGTTATGAATGCAAAGAAATCACAAAGATTGTAGTTAGAATTCAATTTATCCATTGGCATAAATTTTTAATTTTTATTATCTTTCTTCAGATAAAACAAATGCAATGATGACGTTGACAAGATCAAAAGCATTTAAGACTACTAAAAGGGGTCACTTAATTGACTTTTAAGCATCATTTTTAACACTATCTTTTGTTATGATGTCTTAAGTATTGATCATAAGTTAAGAATTATTATTTTATAAATATCAAGAGCATTTGTATTTCAAATTTTTAGAATTTGTAAAATAATATATATTTAAATGAATTTATTTGCTTATGCAAGTAGTTAATAAAATTTTAGTATATAAGCAATAATTTGCTTAATGAGTAATAATTAAGTTCTAGTGTAATAATATTAACCAATAAGTAAAAGAGATATAATGGCATGGACAAAACTCCCATTCTTAAATCAACTTCCTACTTGATTTTTAAATTAACCAACTTTAATAAAGGGTAATAGATACATTACTAGATTACCTAGAAACCAAACTAAACAAAATATTCCTTTATAAATAATGAAACCTTTAACATCTACATTTTCATTCCCCTTTCATAATCTTAATCTTCTGTTATTACATTTATATATAATAATTCTTAATGTTATCACAAACAACATAGTGCTCATAAACTATATTTTGTAATTCAACTCTTATTCTCTTTCTATTTGTTAGCTCAAGGCTTTTAAATTGATAATTTTGATGATAACAATCAATAATATTCATTTACTTTTTAAATTTAAATTTCTTTGCCAGAATTATCTCATGTTTCCAAAAGGAAAATAATATACAAATGGGTATATAAGTTAGTTATTTGTTTAAATGAGAGGATAATCGACTAACAACTCCTATTTTATAGGAACCATCTTAACAAACTCATTCAAATAGTCAAAAACGGTTCCAAAAAATCTATAATGGATAGTCACTATCATTTTTGTATGGACGAAGGAACCTGTATTCATCCGATTCGACAATTGGTTTTGAGACACGGAAAAAAAATCTATCCAAATGTCTGGATATTTGAACATACTACATTTTAACATATTTACTGTCAATTCATTCAGTTAGTTCATGATGAAATTGAAGCAACAGCTAGTGTATGTGAAAGAAAATTTTTAAAGGATCATTGAAGAGAGCTCCTATTTAAGGAAAAGCTATTACAACCACTTAATACAAGATTTGAAAATATATCAGTAGCAGTTATAGTCAGAATCGAAAGTCATACCTTCATTTATGCTCTGTGCTTTACAAAATGAAAACATTCTGCTGAAAGAGATTATCCATTGTAACACATATTTAGCAAATCCTACTTTCAATTGTTGAGAGCTTGTAGAGGCTTGTCAAATACTACTAGTGTGGAAGGTTGAAAAACCTTGTAATGTACTTGTGAGTTTGGATAGGTTCGTCAAATCATTACTTAGAGATTTTAGTTAAATACTCAAATGGGATACTTGAGGACTAGATATAGGCTTAGTTATAAGTCAAACCAGTATAAATTGACTATGTCAGTCTTTCTCCTTCCTAAGCTTTTAAATTTTCGAACTATAGCTACTATTATTTTCAAATTGCAAAAGGTTCTTTTCATTTTAAATTTTAACAACTGCTTGTCTTTTGTACAGATTAATACTAACTTATAAAAATTTTCAAGTCACACATAATTTACCCCTCTTGTGTGTATTTGCTTTATCATTTGGTATCAGAGTGAGGTATCACATTTATTGTATTTTACAGCACGTGATAGATCATAGCAAATAACTTAAGAATTCTTAAAGGACAATCCGTCACAAAAGCCTCTTTATTTTAACAAAAATAACTATTCATATTGGAAGGAGAGAATGAAAATTTATCTCCAATATATAGATATTGAAGTCTGACAAGCTATCAAAGTAGGAGCTACACTTTATGTTACTGACAATGTAAAGATGTGGACTGATGTTGATAGAAGAAATGCACAACTAAATGTTAAGGCAAGGCATCATCTGATTTGTACACTCTCTCCAGAAGAATACGCAAAGATATCCTACTATTCTACAACAAATGAAATATGGGATACACTTCAAGTTACCTTTGAAAGAACAAATAAGGTAAAAAAACGTAGGATAAATCTTTTAGTGCATCAATATGAAACTGTTAGTATGAAAAAGGGAGAGAACATAAAAGAATTTTTTGGACGATTCAACAACATCATCACAGCCTTGAAAAACATATCCCATTGATGAGCTTGTGACAAAGATTCTAAGATCACTTCCAAAGGAGTGGAGACTCAAAGTGACTACTCTAGAAATTGCAAAAGATCAAGAAACTATTTCAATTGATTGGCTAAGAGGAAACTTGATAATCCATAAGACAAAGCTTAGACAAGATCAAGGATCCTCCTATAGAAGAGGAATAACACTAAAAGCTGCTGATGAATCAAATGGTGATGAAAGCGACAATGAGTTGCAAATAGATGGAGATGATGAATTCAACCTTATGGTCAAAAGGTATGTATGCTTTTATAAAAAGAAGCTGATGAAGAAAAGAGAAGGAAATAAGAAAACTGGTAACAGTAAGTCCATGTCAAAATGTAGTAGCACTAACACTAGCACTAGCATTACACAAAATACTCAAATTATATGTTATCACTGTAAGAAGCATAGACTCATCAGACTAGAATATTCCCTTCTTCTTCATAAGGATAAGACATAAAACAGAAGAGCTAGAAAGCAAGCTATGACTACAATTTGGTCTAACAAAGATTTTGAGAATTTTAATGAAGAAGAGCCTTAAGAAGTAAGTAATGTTTGCCTTATAGCTAATTCAGGAGACGATGAGGTGTATAATTCTGACTCTAATCTTAAAATTGATGAACTAAGAGATGCATATTATGAACTGTATGCTCAGTATAAGAAATTAACTATGTAGTTTATTAAATAGGTTGAGAAGTCTAAAAATAGTGATGCATCTTTGAAGAATAAAATTTGATCATTAGAATAAGAGAATAAGAGTCTGTTGTCTAAGAATATGTCTCTAACTAAGATTGAAAACGATTATAAGCAAAAGGTATCTGAAAAGGAATTATTAAAAGAAAAAATAACTCTGTTAGAAAATGTATTGATTGAGAATGATTGTAAAGTTTCTAAAAAATTGAAAGAATTAGAAGAAAAGGTTGCTGAATTAGAATTTGCATGTGATCATCTAGAAGATGAAGAAAATTTTATTGAAAGAATTACATCTTTTAAAAAAAGCTAGCTAATTTTATTGATAGAAAGAATAATCTTGATGCATTGTTTGGTAATGGTAAAAGTGTCTTTAATAAGGCAAGAATAAGATATGATGAAAATAATAATATCAAGCAGTACAAGAATTTATTTCTTAAAACTAGCAGTAGTTGTTATCAAAATAACAGTAACATGATACATGGAAAAAATGACAGTAACTCTCATTCATCTTTTTTGTGCTTCTATTGTGGTAAACATAAACATATTAGTCACTCTTGTAACATACGTAGAAAAGGAAAATTATCTAAAATATATGTTGGAGACCAAAAGGTCATATTACTAACCTGAAAGGACCCAGAAGAGTTTGAGTACCTAAATTGAGATAATACATTCTACAGATATGCTTCAGAACAATAACAAGAGAAAACCAATGGATAGTTGACGGTGGTTGTTCAAGATATATGATAGGTGAAATATCACACTTCAACTATATTGAAAGCAAAGATGGAGTTAATGTTGTCTTTGCTAACAAAAACAAAGAAAAAGTCACTGGAATTAGTAAAATTGGTGCCTCTGACTCTTCTTCTATTTATAATGTTTTATATGTTGATGGTTTGAAGCATATTCTGGTGAGTATGAGTCAGTTATGTGATAAGGGATATAAAGTCACATTTTGTACATCTCATTGTGAAATAATTGATAATCATAATGATAACATTGTGCTTGTTGGTCCTAGAAATCAGAATATATATTATGCTTAACTTGTCTTCTCAAAAGGTTAAGTGCTTTTTTTCTTTAAAAAAGGGCTCATTAATTTTGCATAGAAGATTTGAACAGGCTAGCATAAACATTTTATCAAAATTTTCTAAGAATGAATTAGTAAGAGGATTACCTATTTAACTTTTAAGAATAATTAGGTTTCTAAAGCATGCTTAAAAGGAAAACAAGTTAAAAGTAGTTTCTATAAAAAATGTTGTATCTACTAACCAACTGCTTGGTTTTATACATATGGATTTGTTTGATCCTACTGGAACTCAAAGTTTTGGTGGCAAACATTATGGTTTTGTTATAGTAGATTATTACTCTAGATTCACATGGGTTTATTTCTTAGCAAATAAGGATAATGCTTTTGAATTCTTTTAGAAGTTTTACAGGAAAATTCATATGGAAAAAGGATACTACATTACATTAATTTAGATGACCATGGAGGAGAATTTGATAACAGAAAGTTTAATGATTTCTATGATGATAATGGTATAACTATTAATTTCTCAAATCCACGGACTTCTCTACAGAATAAGGTTATTTAGAGAAAGAATAGACCCTTACTAATATGGCCAGAACTATCCTATTTGAAAGTGGTCTACCTCATGACTACTGGGAAGAAGCTGTATCTACTGCCTGTTACATTCTGAACAGGTTCTTTATAAGCCTTATTCTAAAAAAGACTCCTTATGAGTTGTGAAAAGGAATAAAGCCTAAGGTTGCTTTCTTTCGAGCTTTTGGCCCTAAGTGTTTTGTGTTAAATAATATTAAGGACTGTAAACGCTCTCCAATAAGTCGCCTTGTGATATGTAGGTTGACTTGTAATGCTCGATAAGTCGACTTATGTATGGTTAGTCGACTTGTGTTGCCATTATCTTCATGTATAAGTCCTCCAACGGTAACC
>JAOQMR010000006.1:7574384-7596328 GCA_027563865.1 Erythroxylum pelleterianum | reverse complement strand
AATCAAATCCAAAACCCCCTTTTTATTGCTTAAATTGCATGCATTATTCAAACATTAGGCTAGTCTTAGAATCAATTAGTGCACTGGTTCCTTGAGAGTCGCATGTTATAAATTTTATTTGACCGGTTTCCGAGGATCAATCTTAGGATTAAACGATAAGCCGCGAGTCAATGCTATTTCTGCATGAATACTCTTTTCTACTTGTCTTTGCATTTCATTTAGTAGGCTCCTTCGATTTTGATTCCTTATAAACTCTCTCTTGGTTTGGTAGGCACCTTAAAGTTTAGAAGGCCCCTTTATTTAGAAGGCTCCTCTCGGTTTAATAAAGCAAGATTACATATGTACTAAAAAGGTAATTTCTTTTCTTTTGTCATTTAATCATGTGTGCGAAATTTTGACAAGCGACTGTACGAATCAGCCAGAAGATACACAAATGATCACACTTCCTGTATTAGTGTACAATCGATCATCTTCACACGAGATCAACGCTCAAGAAACTCCTAATACCAAAAATAGACTCCTCTCCTTTACTCACCTAATTGGTTTTTAAAGTGTTGCTCTTGACTCTCTGCATTCCAACTCTTTTTTCCATCTCAAATCTTCTAAACCTCATCCATCGCTCTTACAATGACAAGAACCAGATCAAAAGGACAAAAGAAAACTCCAACTTTTTCCGCTAGCTATGGTAAAGCTCATATTACTGAACATATCTCCTTTAAGCACTAAATATTAGAAGTGCACTGGGTTATAAATGATGATGATTCAGAGGAAGAACATCTTTGGTTGATTAGACAACCATGAACTAGAGGAAGTCTTGCAAAGCAAGCCAATAAAATTTTTGAACAAAAAGAAAACCCTGATGCTGAAAAGAAAAAGGAATAAGAATCCAAAAAAAGAAAAAGGGAAGAAATAAAGAAGGGACAAGTGCATGTGACTGTAGAAACCATTGATATAAATAAGTTGTTTCATAAAGAAAAGATTCCTAATGAAAAAAGGGAAAAAAAGATAAAAATAATTGCGCAAAAAAGAAAGATGATAGGTACTTAATTGATTATGAAATTATTCCAAAACATTTAGTGATTATTGTCTTGAAATTTCTTAAGGTACTTACTTTGACTCATATGTGATTTTAGGTACAATTCGGAAGCAAAGAAGTTAAAGTGAGTCAAAAGCACAATATTTGGGCCATTTTTCGAAGATTAATTTTCACTTATCTTTATAGAGCAAGAAGAAAAAAATTAAAAGACTAGAACAAGACAAGAAAAAAAAGAAAAAAGAAGAAGAATCCTAGTTGCTCATGGCATACAGCTGGAAAAAAAAAAAGGAAGTAGAAAGATGTGTATGTTTAATGCAAGAATGTGAATTTAAAGGATGATGGACAACAATAAAAAGGCACCAAGGTGAGAAGAAAATAGTAATTGTTGGGATAAAACACCAAGAGGCATGGATAAGCAAGTTGGAACCAAGGAGGGCAAAATGACAATCCAAAAGGCAGCATGGATAAAGAGCAACACAGCAGCCCAAAGCATGAATAAAGTGATGTGCAGTGCAGACATTGATAGGCAAGGAGCAACAAAACACACAGCTAAAGGAATGAAACGCAAACGTATAGCCAACAAAATGCAGCATATTAAGGGGACCAAGACGTAGCAATAGAGGCAAAACATAGACGTGTGACAAGGCATAAAGACACAGAAATAGCATGAGGGTTCGAGAGGAGCGTAGGTTTTTAAGGAATGAATAGTAAAGTGGACCAATAAATAATTCATAAAATCATAACAATAGCGGTAGCTTGCGACAGAGAAGGGAGGCAATGCAGGTGGGGAGTCTTCAGCTGGGGTTATTCCATGAAGGGGTAACTTCCCGATGCCAGTTGGAGGCGACATCGACGTCGATGACCCGGTTAAGCATTCCTTTACTTGTTTTTGTTTTTTCTCTCTCGTTAGTAATTGATTATGTTATCTTATGTCGATTGAATTGGGTATTGTGAAAAGATGATTTTAATGCGTTCATTGAATCATTTATTTGCAAACTCATTGCTAGAATTTTAATATAATCCGTATGTTGCGACTAATGATTTGTAATCATTAGGGATCACACAACCTAGGTTAAATGATACATCGTATGTGGTTATTGTCTTAATTAATTGGTTTTCCTAATTCGTAATGCTGCTGCCTAATTAAATCTAGAGATTATATCCTAGGTTATTAGATGGTCTTGTTTAATTAATGATCGTATCTTGATTAAACACTACCCAAGGGAAAACTCGGGCTAATTATTAACTCGCGATTAATAATTTCTAGGAGAGCTTAGAGAACAACAAATCAATGAAATATGTTTCATTAGGGTGTAGGTCGATATTGAACCAAGGAACTGGGTTTATCATTTTTTTACAAGTTTTCTTTACATTGCTTTTGTTAGTTATTTTAGCTTTATTTTATTTTCTTATTTCTGAAACCAAACCCCCTAACCTAAACACCTATTAATTTCATTTCAACAACTTTACGCATATTCTCTATGGGATCAACCTAGACTCACCACTACTATAGTAGTAGTCTAGTTTATTTTGATTAACGTTACGATGCATTGTCAAAAAACATCAATACCACTAAAAATGTTTCAATCAACAGAAGCTAAAGTTTGTTATAAAATGTAGTATAAGAAAAGAAAGGTGGTTGTTGGGTGGATCTTGCCTCCCATAATATTTGACGACATAGGTATACCTATCTCTCCTTACTTTGTTACCATCGGTTGAGAAAAATTTCTGAAATAAGATGAGATAGTATGCGATGAGTTAGTCAATATATTCTACGTACACATGAAAAAAAGGAAGAAAATAACTGAAAGCTAGCCATTGTCTTATGGGTGCATGAATGTGAAATTTTAATTTCTCAAGAAATATTAGGAGATATACTGAAAGTAGCTCCTATAGGGAGAACTAATTTTTCCTATCATAAGTGGGATGTTGATGATCTGGAGTTAGTTAAAGTTGTCAAATCTATTTACCTTCATGCTAAGAACACCTAAGATGGGAGACCCTGGAGCATGCAATTAGACTTAATACCACGTTGTCTTACATCGCTTTCAGCTACTTCAATTTTTCCTAGCGGTAACTCAGTTGAAAGGTGCAGTCTGTTGGACACTTATGTGATGTATAATTTTTTTAAATGAAACAGAATGAATCTTCTAGCTATGATATTGAGGTTCATGGTGGATAAAGAGAATCATAAGAATATCATCGGTTGCCTACCTTATGGGATGTTGCTCATCAAGATTTTCAACCACTATGGAGTTCCTTTTGCAAATTTGAATTGTTATGCACCGGCTAAGTTTCTCCCTTCCATTCCCTATCAATTTGGATACAGATTGCAAAACAATGTCTAGGTAGACAAAAGATTTGAAAGAGTAGCAGAAAACTTAGATCCTCTTTAGGATGAAAATAATGCAAATCTTTAACAACAGCTGAAGGATATTCAAGCTAATCAAGCACATATGCGAGAACAAATAGATAACATGCAAAATCATCTTCTTGACATGTAGATTTTGCTCAGAAGAATCCTTGAATCTCTTCAATAACTCTATTGTTATTTGCCTTCTGCTTGGTTTATTTATATTAATGATTTTTTTTATGCATTATTTACTCTTTCTTTTTATACGGAATGAAAAAGACATATATGGTATAATCGATTCGATCCGCAAAGACCATGAATGGGAGGTATATTAGTGAACTATCTCTCTAGGGATTGTGACCCTTCCACACGCCCCGCGGGATTTATAACCAATTAACTGTGGAGTCGTATGAGGTAGGAAACCATTCAGTTTTATTTCACTTCCTCCCTATACTCTATTACTTTTGATAATGACAAAGGGGGAGAGTTTACGTGGATATATTTTTGCATATATGATGATATATTTCTCAATGCTGCCTAGATTATATATGTGATTGATTCTGCTATTGAACTTGTGAAAATCTATTATATATAAACGATAGGTTCCTTTCTCAAGAGACAGGCTCCTTCTAAATGTCTGAACATATAAAAGTCACAGGTATCTTTCGAAATCATCTATTATCTCTTTGAATTATGAAAAATATATCTATTATTACTTGTCATCATTAAAAAGGAGGAGATTATTAGCTCAATGATTATGATTATCAATTTGTATGATAACTGTATAATATTTCAAAATTCAAATTGGATTTATTTCCCTGTACAATTAACGGTCTTATTCTCAAAAGGAAATAAAATCATAAAAATTACGATTTCTTTCTTGCAGAAATCTTCATTATGAACTGACCTTATCAGAAATGATTTATCCGAAAGTATCCTACAAATTATAAAGGTCATATATTAGCCCCGTGATTACTAGAAGATTTTTGGCAAAAATGACATCGAACTTATTCAGATTTAAATCCATCTAGTTAACTAAAGATGCAAGTGAAGCAACGACTAGTTGAAGAAATTGACTATTTAAGGAAGAGAAATAACACTTGTGAAGTAACGAACATATTCAGACTTTCCAAACATTTGAGTAGCATTTATATTCTTGAAAGTCATATCATTCTTATTGTACTTTAGAATGTAAAATCACTCTATCAAGAGAGAAATTGTTATTTTATTTTTCTGTGAGCTTTTAGAAGCTTGTTATATATTTCGAGTGTGGAATGTTGGAGAACCTTGAAAAATATGTACTCGTAAGTTTGTAAAGGCTCGTTAAATTTAATACACAGATTTTAATAGTGAAACACTCAAGTTTGATACTTGAGGATTGGACATAGACTTGAGTTATAAGTCGAACCAGTATAAATCGACTGCATCATTCTTCTCTCTCTCTCTTTCCTTATCTTTTATATTTTGTATTATATTGTATGTGTGTTCATTTTGGCAAAAGGCTCCTTAACTTTTATAATAGGTTCCTTCTGTTTTTGACTTACTGACGGTTCCTTTTATTTTAACAGACATCTTCTTTTTATTGTTTCAATAGAATTTATACTTTAGCAAGCTCTTGTCGTTTAACAGGCTACTATAGTCTGATAAACTCCTATTGTTTTAATTTTTTAACATGCCCTTGTCTTTATACTAATTGAAAGTAACTTGCGAAAAAAATTTTAAGTCACACACAATTCACCCACCCTCTTATATGTGTTTGCTTTACTGACACTAAAATTGTGATCAAATTAGATTGAGTTAGGTGAATGGACTATTTCAATAAAATTACACTAGCTAACGTTTCCATATTTATACACATGTTGAAGATTCATTTTACTGTAACAATTATTTTATTATTTAATAGTAAATCAATTGCTCTCTAACTGTGGAGGATATAAGCATATTTAATTAACCGAATCTTATAAAAAATTTTCTCTATTAACCTTAGTAAACATCTTATAGTGTGATTGCCATGATATTTTGGAACGACGTGTATTTCACTCTAGCCGCTGACACTAACACCTCCGTACAATTGACCAAAAGTTAGGTTTTTGGCTATTTTACGCTGTTCTTTCGCAAATGTTTATGCTTTTCTTTATAATAATCGTTTTGTAGTCGAACGTAAATATTTGATTATAAGTTTATAACACATTGTACCTATGATCAACAAAGCAATGTTGCCTCTCGTTTTCTCCTATGGTCTAGCCTAAGTTTCATCGAGTCTCTGCATAATATACCAAATTTCAATGTTTGTTTGGTCCTAATAATCCAAGCTCCATCTTTAAGGAGCAACGTTCCAAGTCTCCTTTCACTGGTAATTCACTACAAAATAAAAAATTTAAAGAGCTAATGCTGCTGTCGTTTTATTTATTTATGGCATAGAAGAGCTGATGTTGTGAGAATGAGAACTCGAAGCTGAATATCAAAGAAACTTTTAGACTGCATTCTGCGAGACTCTATCATATCACTGGACCATTTAAGCGAGAGGTGAAGTATACCCTATGAAAAGGTAAATTTGAATCGTTATAGAAGTAGTCTTTTATAATATAAATTTGAAAACGGTGAGGTGGTTAATATTCAACAAAGGATGAAGGAATGTGGAACATTCTTTAAGTAATCCGGTAGACTGCTGTGATTGAAATCTACCAACCTCTTATCGGATAAAGCTCAGACAAATTAATGAGCAATTTCAGTGAGGCCCCTTTTCTTTTTCAATCATTTTCTAGTACTAGTAGCTGTTTCCAATTTAGTTTACAAAGAAGTATAAGGACATATACAGAAGTCCACCATAGCTGATGTTGAATTGAGCCCTTTATAAGGATCAAGATTCATTATGACATGGGCGATAAAAAGGAAGAGGAGAGCAGTTGTGTAATTGTCAATAGAGATGTTAATGTAAATGGTTTTATGACATTGAGTAATGAGAAACAAAC
Source organism: Erythroxylum pelleterianum (assembly GCA_027563865.1). Classification (NCBI taxonomy): domain Eukaryota; kingdom Viridiplantae; phylum Streptophyta; class Magnoliopsida; order Malpighiales; family Erythroxylaceae; genus Erythroxylum; species Erythroxylum pelleterianum. The sequence continues at coordinate 7,589,967 of JAOQMR010000006.1, read as the reverse complement.
AATACACCATTAATGAACTCCTTCTAGATAACTGCAGCAAGCAATGATAGCTAGTATAAAAATCTTGAGGAAGTTTCTGAGATGGGAGTGGGCTTTATGTAATTAAGGAAGGTTACACTTGTCAATTAAAGAGGTGTGTTTTGGTATGAACATGCACAGTGACAGGAGTTAAAGAAATAGATGGTGTAAATCTCTTGTAACAAAAATAATGACATGTATGGAATCTAAACTTTATGAAGAGCTCCAAAAACAGCAACTAGGGTCCACTTGAAGAGAGGAGAAAAGGCCAAATCCAGCCAGCCAGCAATTCCTATCTCTCTAGTCTTCCTTACTCATCAGGATCTAGATAATCACCCATCAGAATCAAATGCAAACAATTACCTGTCCACCCTTTGTTTTCAACACAAAACGGTCGCATAGTTTGATAAATGATGAAAATGAGGTTCATTTCACCCTGTCAAAGACAGAGGATTAGAGAAGGAACTCGAGAGGTGGGTGGTGATTTTCTTGTCTTGCATAGGATAAGGGGAAAACAAAAGTTGTGGCTGCAAATTGCCTGTCAATTTCCTCCTGTTCTCTGTCCCACCACACCCCATTATCAGCTCTTATTCATTCACTCTCTCTCCACAAAGCCTGGGACTTTATGGCTGCAACTGGACCAAAAAGGCTAAAGATTATAACCCAGATTTAATACCATTAGAAATGAGTTAATTATAACCCAGATTTAATTCCATTAGAAATGAGTTATCAGTTATTCTACTCACCAATTAATTTGGAAGAATACATAATAAATGCAATATGAAACCACTTAAATAAAAAAAGAACAGTCAAGTTTGCAACCAAAAGAAGTATAAAAGGAGGGAGAGAGAAAGAGATAAGAGAAAAAAGGAAAGATAACTGCTAAATCTGCCCAGACAGTCACCAATCCTCAGAATCACACGACCCTTTTCTTTTTCAAGTCTTAACTCTTCAGTCTGAAGACCAATAAGTATAAGCAAAAGGTATCATCTTGATTTGAATTCATTTCGGAGTTGCTAAAGCTAGAAGTTAGCCAAAGAATAAAGGTATGGTTTTTTAGCTGGCACAAGGACGGCTAGGAAGTGGGTGCTGCTTGTCTTTATCTTGGAGTTATGTCTGCTGGTGCGTGTAGCATAGTTTGGTTCAGAAGAGATTTGAGGATTGAGGATAATCCAGCACTTGCAGCTGGTGTTAGAGCTGGGGCTGTTGTTGCGGTGTTCATATGGGCACCCGAAGAAGAAGGTCACTATTACCCTGGAAGAGTTTCAAGGTGGTGGCTCAAGCAAAGTTTGGCTCATCTCGACTCTTCTTTGAGGAGCGTTGGTACTTCTCTTGTTACCAAGAGATCAACTGACACAGTGTCTACTCTTCTTGAGGTTGTCAAATCCACTGGTGCTACTAAGCTCTTCTTCAATCATCTATACGGTCGGCATATTTTTCTTCTTCTTTTGGTCCTTTTTCTTTTATGCCTTTTGCATCTTCTTGTGTATATTAGATTCAGCATGTCCTTAATTTGTTTCTGTTGTGCATGGTTTGTTGAACGTGTGGATTGACCTCGAGATATGATATTCTCTTAGTTTATGTTTTTGGGTTTTGTGTAAGTTGATCTTTTTCCCTTTAAGCTATCCTTATTTTAATCTTTTCTTCAAGTGGCCCTTGGACAAAGATTTGGATTCTGCTTTTGAAACTATCATGATTATTTCTTCTCTGTTTTGCAGAAGTTTCTGAAAATTGATTTATCTTCTCATTTTTGTCTGACTAATAGCTGATTGTTGGTTCATACAGTCGGCACCAATTACTTTTGTTATTGTAGGGACATCAGTTGAGAATAAATTAGTATTTGTATCTTCCACCTTGTTACTGCTTTTGGGATTAGTCAATCTCTATTATTGCAATAGTTTCAGGATAAAAGGCCTTATTTTACTTTGAGAACTCTTGAAACTCCACAGCTAATTGCAGAAATGCATCTTTTATCTCAACAACTATTTGTAATTTAATAATCTCCAGATCCACTGTCACTGGTTAGAGATCACCGGGCAAAGGAGGTCTTGACTGCTCATGGGGTGGCCGTAAGATCCTTCAATGCAGATTTGCTTTATGAGCCATGGGATGTCACTGATGTCCAAGGCCGTCCTTTCTCAACCTTTTCTGAATTCTGGGAGAGATGTCTTAGCATGCCTTATGATCCAGAGGCTCCACTTCTCCCACCCAAGAGGATTATTTCAGGTTTTCCTTCTTTCAAGTTGGTTTTGCTTTTTTCTTTAGCCTGTTCGATCCTTTCCAATGTGTGTATGTACTAAGGATAGAGACATTTCTAAATCCCACAACATAGGTGCAATGAAAACTCAGAACCGTATTCATTGTCATTCACTCGCGCAAAACTAAATACAAGAACTTGGAATTTCTCAAGCATAATATGCACCCTTGAGACAAATGGGACAGATTTTACCTTCAGGCTTTGGAACATGTTATATCATGGTAAAGCAGATTGCAGAACATGTATTCAAAGCTAAATAGTTAGAATGCCCCTAAATGGGGATTCTCCTACTCTGGCCTGTATTTGTGGCTAGTGAAATTTTCTCCCAAGTAAACTCTGATGGCCTGTGTCTACAAATGAGTGAACACTCTCTGCTTTAAGTTGGATTTACTCTCTGTTTTCACATTATGGTTATATTGTGACTTTTTTCCTCTGCATAATTGTTATTTTCTCATTTCTGCTCTCCAAAAATGTTTAAATTTTTTCAGGCAATGTGTCTAAATGCCATTCAGACACGTTAATATTTGAAGATGAATTGGAGAAGGGAAGCAATGCACTTCTTGCTCGAGCATGGTCACCTGGGTGGAGCAATGCTGATAGGGCTTTGACGACATTTATCAATGGACCTCTCATCGAGTACTCTAAGAACCGAAGGAAAGCTGATAGTGCTACAACTTCTTTTCTCTCTCCTCATTTACATTTTGGGGAGGTGAGTGTTAGAAAAGTGTTCCATCTTGTTCGTATCAAGCAAGTTCTGTGGGCCAATGAAGGGAATAAGGCTGGTGAAGAAAGCGTGAACCTGTTTCTGAAGTCAATTGGTCTCAGGGAGTACTCAAGATACATGAGCTTTAACCATCCTTATAGTCATGAAAGGCCTCTTCTTGGGCACCTTAAGTTCTTTCCTTGGGTTGTAGATGAAGGTTACTTTAAGGCATGGAGACAAGGTAGAACTGGATATCCATTAGTTGATGCTGGAATGCGAGAGTTGTGGGCCACTGGTTGGCTTCATGATCGGATAAGGGTTGTAGTTGCTAGCTTCTTCGTGAAGGTTCTACAGCTTCCTTGGCGATGGGGTATGAAGTATTTCTGGGATACCCTCCTCGATGCAGATTTAGAGAGTGATGCTCTTGGCTGGCAGTATATATCTGGCACTCTTCCTGATGGGAGAGAGTTTGATCGCATTGATCATCCACAGGTAAAGAGAATGAGGTTCAGTTTTTCTAAGCAGTACAATTTCGCAGCTTGAACTTGTGATTGTCCTTATTCACTGGCATGGTTTGGGGTTATGTATGATGGTTGTAGGAATCAGGCACAGCCATCCTACTTTTAATGGTTATTGAGCTTAAAGCCATTCAGGTTAAGAAATTTGCTAGACTAAGGAAATTTAAAAAAAATATATTCTAATTCCATAATCTTGGTGCCATAAGTCTGACTATTTTTGGTTACTTGTCAAAGGTGGTCCTTCTTATCGTGCTTGGCCCATGCGCAACTCACGGCTGTTAATTGACCTTTAGCTACTAAGCTATTAGACATGCATCAACAGCAAAGCTATCTTAAAACTCCCGAAGGAGTTAATTGAGTTAGTTGTATTTTATCACACTTATCAATGGATTAGTGTTGTGCTTGACAGTTGAGTTATTGTGCTGTCAAATGTTTTCTTCATGTTTTGACCCCTGGACATGATCACCATTTACCACCTAGAAATCTTCATGGAAAAACTTGGAACATGGTATACAGATTCTGTAATTATAGCACTCTCCATGTATATTTCATTGTTATGTTATTTTTTAACCCATGGAAGTTTCTATATTTAGAGCATTAAAAATATGTAAAAGCTTTGAAGATGCAATTGTACTGTCATATCATGTCATCTGATGCGCTTTTCCTAGGATAAATGCCCTGGTAAGACGTATAATTCAGTTGCCATTTTTAACAGCTTGAAGGTTACAAATTTGACCCCAATGGAGAATACGTGCGACGATGGCTTCCGGAACTTGCCCGTTTACCAACTGAATGGATACACCATCCATGGAATGCACCTGAATCTGTCCTTCAGGCTGCTGGAATTGAACTGGGATCAAATTATCCTCTCCCCATTGTAGGAATAGATGCAGCAAAGGCCAGGTTGGAAAGAGCACTGTCAGAAATGTGGCAACAAGAAGCAGCTTCAAGAGCTGCAATTGAGAACGGGACAGAGGAAGGGCTTGGAGATTCTTTTGATTCAGCACCAACTGCGTTCCCTCAAGACATACAAATGGAGGAAAGCCATGAATCTGAGAGAAACAACCCTCATACTACAAATAGGCGTTATGAGGATCAGATGGTCCCAAGCATGACCTCTTCTTTGGTACGACTTGAAGCGGAAGAGGCTTCTCTTGATTTCCGAAATTTGGCACAAGATGGCAGAACAGAAGTACCAAGAAACATAAATGTACATCAAGAACCAGGAAGAGAAGCTTCAAATCAGGAAGTCACTCCAAATGTTCAGAGGCCCAACAATGTGCCACGTTTTAATATTATCAGGGATGTAGGAGATGCTGAAGACTCAACAGCAGAATCATCAAGCAGCAGTAGGAGAGAGAGGGATGGAGGTGTAGTTCCAGTTTGGGCTCCTTCAACTTCTGGTTATTCAGAGCAGTACGTTAGTGATGAAAATAGAATTGGCAATAGTTCGTCTTACTTGCAGAGGCATCCGCAAACTCATCAGATAATAAATTGGAGGCGATTACCTCAAACTGGGTAAGGACCATATTACAGATTGAGAATTCAAGAGACTATCCAATACCTTTCTTGCACATGGTTTGCGGTTAAACTTCTTTTGCAACAGAATTAGTATAGGTTACATTTGGACTTGTGATTAAAGACTGATCATCTAAGGAAATCACATTTCACCCACAAATTTGGGCTATTAAAAAGACTGAACATTATGACCTTCCCCTTACTTGACTAGCCAAAAAGTCTGAAAATGGGCAGTACTGCTTCTATGAGCATGAGGAGTTGGATTATTGTTTTTCACATAATACTTTCATTCTTGTTACAGGTAAAATATATAAATCCGTGGCAATACCAGAAGATGGGTGGTTGACGACACGCGAAGCTCAATCCTCAGAGTTTGTGGATAGATAAAGAGTTTGTGGATAGATAAAATCGGGTCCCGTGTATATAAGTTTCCACCACACTTATTCTCACAAATGTAATATGATACATGGTTTGACCTTCAATACCTGCTACGGTTCTTCATCTGCTATGTCCATTTTCCTGTACTTGTACCATATAAGTAGCTTTGCTGTATAGAGACTGTGGAAGAGGAAGTTAACAGTACGATATGTGGACCACTGATAAAACTATGATTGTGCTTTCTATTTTTTATTTTTTGGTGTATTGATTAGGTGGAAGATTCCCGGTCAGTCCTGCTTGCACTTGTCTCTTGATTCTTTATTTTGTTTCTATTGCCCTGGTCCTTTCTTTCTATTGCCCTGGTCCTTTCTGTTGCCCTCTGTTTGAGTTCAACTTCTTTGGGAAGTGGAATTCCACTTGTCCAATAAATTGGTGTAAAAGAAGCCACTTCAATGTGAAGTTCACAATTACCAGTGAATCATGATGCAAAATGGCTTATCATAGAAAGCTAATATTAAGAAGAAAATTAGATGATTATGAATAATTATACACACTAGGTGGAAGGGGAAAAACAGGAGCAGAGAAGTTAGAAAGGAAAATGGCTGGTAAAATTTTTGTATATGTGCTAAGATGAGATGGGACGGAGCCAAAGTATGCAAGGCACAATGGAGGCACTTGCCATATCTCATCCATGGAAATGATTGTCTTGATTTTAGCAGACATCAACTGGATGTTTCATCAGAATAAGAGCTAATTTGTATATGCTTCACCAAGTGACTACAGACGCTTGAGTGCAACTATGCTACTTTCCTTGGACTATTCAGGCTTGGGCATACAAAGGATGTTGTATACTAAAACTGCTGCTAGTGCTCCTATTGTAGGGACAACAATAAACACCCAGAGATTCTCAAAAACACTGGACACTAAAGTGGGACCTAAACTTCTTGCAAGGTTCATTGAAGCTCTACTAATTGGCATGTAGCACATACAATTCGTGAAAAAAAAATACTTGATACCAAATATGGTGATGGTGTAACAATATACAATTTCAGAAAGGGCTAAATTTAGAGCTTTATACCCAACAATCATGAAGTTAACCAACAGGGTTCCGCCTATTGCGACTCCACATAGGTCTTTAGTTTTCAGATAACAGTATTTGTTGCAGTTGTGCTCCAATAGCTGCTGACTGTGCAGCAACTTCGTCAAGGCTTCACATGTTAATTCCACATCCTAATTTTTTGGTTTTCATTTGTTCTATTTTTTTGCTGCATGTTATTAATATCTGTTGCACATTGTTAGTTGCAGCAAAATAGGGAAGTCAGTTATTAACTACTTAGTGGGAAGCTAAATCGTTGCTTTTTAATTATTGCTTGATGTATTTAAACAAGTATTTTGATTGAATAAAAATGTAAGACATTCCAGCCTATATTTTTCTCTTGTTTTCGTTGTTGAGTTACAGTAAATTTATTTGCTATTCTTTTTAATTCCAACAAATTAGTATCAGAGCACTATTCTTAAGGGACTTGTGAGTGATCTGAGTGAACCCCACACTTTGCTGAAATCTATGGATTCAAAAACTCCATTTACTGCCACTGCACCTTTAATGTTCAATGGTGAAAATTATCAAGTATAGGCAATAAGAATGGAAGTTTTTCTTGATGCAAATGATCTTTAGGAAGATGTTGAGGACGACTACGAGGTTCCTCCATTGCCTAACAATCCAACCGTTGCACAAATCAAGAGACAAGGAAAAGAAGCGAAGGAAGTCGAAAGCTAAGGCATGTTCATTTTCTGTTGTCTCAGCATCAATCTTCACCAAAATTATGACCACGAAATCAGCTAAAGCAATCTATGACTTTCTCAAGGAAGAGTCCAATGGCAATGAGATAATTAGAGGGAGTTTGAGATGCAAAGAATGAAGTGGTCAGAGACAATCCAGGAGTACTTTGATATACTTTTGAGCATCATCAACAGGGTAAGGTTGCTTGGTATTGAACTTTCTAATTCTAGCATAGTTCATAAAGTTCTTGTAACAATTCCTGAAAATTTTGAGGCTTCAATTTCCTCATTGGAGAATACGAAAGATTTGTAAAGTATCGCCTTGGTAGAATTGTTAATTGCTTTGCAGGCTCAAGAGCAAAGGAGGCTCATGAGGCAAGAAGATTCAATAGAAGGAGTTTTGTAAGCTAAACTTCAAATTAATCATAGCAGCAAAGGAAAGAAAATAAGAGAAAAAAAGAAGAATGTTAATGACGGTGCTGCTAATGATAACAACACTAGAAGCAAAAACGATTACCCCTCTTATTAACATTTTGGCAAGAAGTTCATCCTCCTATAATGTTGGAGAAGACCAGATGTGAGATGCAACAAATGTAATTGCATAGGTCATCATCAGAAAATCTATAAGAGCTATATTCCTCAAAACGATAAAGCTCAATTGGTAGACCAATAAGAGGAGGAGAAGCAATTATTTGCAGTCACATGTTTTGTTGGCTATAATTCAAGTGAAACTTAGCTCATTAATAGTGGTTGCACCAACTATATGACCTATGATTAACACTTATTTAAGAAGCTTGATAAATCTGAAGTGTCAGAGGTTAGAATTGGCAATAGGAAGTGCATAGCTGTCCAAGGAAAAGGCATAATACCCATTGAAAGTTGCATGGGGACAAAGTTAATTAATAATGTGATATTTGTGCCTGAAATTGACCAAATTCTGTTGATTGTGGGACAATTACTGGAGAAAGGCTTCAAGGTGATCTTTGAAGATAACAAATGCTTGATCAAGGATGCTAGAGATCAGGAGGTATTCAGAATAAGGATGAAAGGTAAGAGTTTTTCTTTGGATCCAATGGAGGAGGAGCAGGCAGCCTATCCTATTTCTACAAATAATGCTAAAAAATGGCAAAAAAGGCTAGGTGACTTTCACCATGCTGTAGTATTAACTTCGCAGGGAAAGGACTTGTTTAAGGCTTGCCTCAGTTGGAATCTGAATTACCATGCTGCAAAATTTGCCATATGGCAAACAAACAAGACTTTCTTTTAAACAACCTTCTCCGAGAGCAACTGAGAGGCTGCATCTAATCCACACGAATTTGGCTAGACCTCAAAGGATTCCTTCACTTAAAGGGGGTAAATATTATATAGGATTTATTGATGATTGCACCAGAATGTGTCAGATCTATTTTCTCAGGTTTAAGTCAGAAGTTGCAGGAGTTTTTTGGAAGTTTAAGCAATGGATTGAGAATCAATGTGGTTGCAAAATCCAAGTTATGAGGTCTAACAATGACAAAGAGTACACTTAAAAAAAATCAACCTATTTTGTGAGGAGGTAGGTATTGAGCACCAACTTATTGCTTCATACAGTTTACATCAAAATGGAGTTAGTGAAAGAAAGGACAGGACAATCATGGCGATGGTCAGATGTATGCTTCATGAGAAGGACTTACCTAAGGAATACTGGGCAGAAGCTGCAAATACATCAATATTTTTGCTGAATAGACTACCCATTAAAACAATAGATGGAAAAACTCCATATGAGGCCTGATATGGATTTAAACCTTCATTGAAAAATCTTAAAAGTGTTTGGTTGCTTGTGTTTCACCTATATGCCACAAATTAAGAGGGATAAGTTAGACAAGAAGGCTGAACTTGGCATCTTTGTTGGCTATAGCACAATTTCAAAGGTTTACAAAGTTTTCTAGCCTAAAAATAGGGAAATTATAATAAGCAGGGATGTATATTTCATTGAAAATGAAAAGTGGAGGAACCAGATTGCTTTTTGAAATTTACCAAAGATGCAATGTAGTAATTCTTGAGCCTGCTGGTTTTTGGGAAGCTAGAAAAGATCCCAAATGGAGGGTTGCAATGCAGGATGAGCTCAAAATGATAGAAAAGAATCAGACTTGGGAGCTTATGGAGAAACCTGAGAACAAGAAGGTGATCGTTGTCAAGTGGGTGTTTAGAACAAAGCTAAATGTAGACGGCTCAATTAACAAATTCAAAGCAAGGCTTGTGGTGAAGGTATGCTCAAATTTTTGGTGTTGATTTTTTGATACATTTGCTCCTGTTGCAAAGTTCGATTTAATCAAATTGTTGCTAGCTATATCAACACAAAAGGGAAGGAAAATCTACCAGTTCGATGTTAAGTCAGCATTTCTGAATGAGGTTCTAGAAGAAGAAATCTACGTTGAACAACTTGAAGGTTTTGCTATAAAAGGAAAAGAAAATAAGGTTTATTTGCTCAAGAAGGCCTTCTTTGGTCTTAAGCAAGCCCCAAGGGCTTAGTATAGTATAATTCGTGAGCACTTACTTGGTTTGGGTTTTGTGAAAAGCCAGAATGAATTCACACTTTATATTAGTCATTATAAAACTAACATTGTGATAGTTTCTCTATATGTGGATGATCTTTTGGTGACAAGAAGTAATGCAGCACTTATTGAAAACTTTAAGGGGCAGATGATGAAGGTCTTTGAAATGACAGACCTTAGTGAGATGGCTTATTTCCTTGACATGGAGATCAGATAAAAGCAGCAGGTGTGTTCATTTTCCAATAGAAGTATGCCAAGGAAACTCTAAAAAAGTTTGAGATGGAGGATTGCAAACCAATGAGCACTCCAATGAACTAAAAAGAGAAGCTCACCAAAGAAGATGGAGTTGAGAAAGAGGAAGAAGGTGCTTACAGAAGTCTCATCAGATGCTTGATGTATCTCATAACAACCAGACCTGACATTTTATATGCCGTGAGTGTTTTATCGAGGTTTGTGCATTGTGCCAATGAAGTGCATTTCAAAGCAGTCATACGAGTTCTGAGATATGTCAAAAGAACTCTTGATTATGGAGTTCCATTTTGCTACTATCAGAATTCTCAATTTCATGACTATTCTGACAGTGATTGGGCAAGGTCCTTAGATGACATGAAGAGCACATCAGGGTATTGCTTCACTTTTGGCTCAGGTTTCTTTTCATAGAGTTCAAAGAAGCAAGATATAGTAACCTAATCAATTGCTGAGGTAGAGTTTATTGCTGCCACAACAGATGTAAATTAAGCATTGTGTCTTAAGAAAATTTTGATTAATTTACAGATGGAACAAAAGGAGGGCACAAGAGTGTTTGTTGGTAATCAAGCTACAACTGCAATCGCCAACAATCCCGTTTTCCACGAGAAGACAAAACATTTCAACTTCAAATTATATTTTTCAAGGGAGGTTCATAAAAATGAAGTGTGTTTGTTGTATTGCAACATTGATAATCAAATTACAGATATTTTCACCAAATCACTTTCTGTTAGCAAATTTGAGAAAGAAACTTGGCGTTTGTAGCTACTGAAGAAGGAGAGGTGTTGCAGTTGTGCTCCAGTAGCTGCTAACTGTGCAGGGACTTAGTCAAGGCTTCACATGTTAATTCCATGTCCTAATTTTCTGGTTTTCAGTTTCTGTTTGTTCTATTTTTCTGCTGCATGTTAACATCTGCTGCAGGTTAATATCTATTGCACATTGTTAGGTGCAGCAAAATAGGAAAGTCAGTTATTAGTTGCGTAGTGGCAAGCTAAATTGTTGCTTTTCAGTTATTGTTTGATATATTTAAACAAGTATTTTGATTGAATAAAGATGTAAGACATTCCACCCTATATTTTTTCTCTTTTGTTCTCTGCTGAGTTACAGTAAAATTCATTTGTTGTTAGTTTTAATTCCAACAGTATTGATAGTGAGATTTTATGGAAGCCACGAACTTACGAAGATTTAACTACTTATGTTAGTTACTAGGTAGGACATACCGCTCTATGGTCTGTTGCGACTGCCAATACTATTGTAATCATCAAGTTAAAAGTAATTATGAATTCCCAAGTCAGGGCTTCAGGATCAGAGGTGGATTTCGAGTACTGGGTCGCTGTTGCTTGAATATTTTCTTGGTCATGAAACAGAAACTTGAGAGTGAGTGATGCAAGTGTGGCTCCGAACAATTGAGCCAAGATGTAGAGAGGGGCCTAGAAACACAAATGTGATCAGCTAAGATTTCTCTGTTGGTTCAGGTTCTTGACACAAGTATATATGCAAATGATCTGCAGGTAAAGCAACTTTAGCTAATCTGGTTTTCTTAATTGACAGATCATAATCGTTCCATCTGATGTAATTTGCGATGCACTACCAATACCTAATTGATTGCAAACGGCGACCATATAAGTGAAAATGGAAACATTTGACAACATATAACAGAAAACTTAATGTGGTCATTCACCTAAATCGTGCTTTGAACGAACTAAACAGGCCAATTTCGGTTTCTGGTGGAAATCATATGGCGATATATTGGATTCGAGTTGATATACTTGTTAGTTGATAGTCCTGTACGAAGCCTGCAACACGAAAATCTCATTTCATTATTGAATGTCTATTTCAATTTGCGCTGTTTAGTCCCTTTCTGTATCTCATAGGAAAGCAAAAGACACACATAATTCGATGCTGAGAAACACGTTCATAACTTAGGCAACCCCATATTTGATCGGAAGAGTTCTTCGTTTTTTAATAAGAGAAATTGATTATTAATACGTGAAACATGCTTGTGCAGTATAAGATTCCATCGATGAGAAATATCCTTTTGTATTGTGAATGACAACATATTCCCGTGAAACATGCTTGTCCTTGACATGTTTTTGTCCTGAGAATTAATTACCAACACTTACACAGTTTAATCCAATAATCTTGTATTGGATTATTCCCGATATGCCCAACAAAAAAGAGAAGAATTTGTTCCCGGCACAATCAATGATTCATTGCTTCTTCTGCGATAAGAAACACGATACTTTTAATTGGGGATAACGTTACTTTTCTGTTCTCGTGTTGAATTATTTTTTGTTTTCGATCGACGCGTCAGCTTTCTATTTCAGTATATTCGGCCTTGCCAATAATTTTGTGAAAAACATGGAAGTTATCACTGCCAAAGTTGCTGAATTTGTAGTTACCCTGATCATTACACTTCTATTCTCCATTTCTGAATCACTTCCAGGCGAAACCATTTCAGGGACGCTTTTATTTTCCAGGGATGCTTTCTGCCCTTAAATGTTTGGTGGCTGCTTAGTTCTATGTTTTGAAGAAATAAAAAAAACAAACCAATAATGGGGTAATGGGGCTACGAATTGGGACATTTCAACTAGCAAAGCCTAGTTCACCGGCGAAGAAAGTTTCAATTTTTAGTTAGTTGAGAAAAATCTTAACGTACAGACTAAAGAAAAGTGTTCGAACTCATCAAGCTTCTCTACAACTGTAGTTCCCTGCGGAGGCGTCACTCATTTTCAACGTTTTCTTGTGAGGAATCATTAAAGGCGACGTAATTTTTCAGAATATGAAAAGGAGGCCAGGTTTCAATTTCAGGACCAGTGCATAAAAGTCAACACGCTTTCTATACCCGAAAAGAGCCCAACACCACGAAAGCGTTCTAGGTAGCGAATGAGGCGGCTATGCATCAATCTATTTTAGAAGTGGTTGATTGCACAACAAGGCTTAGGGTCATATGTAATTCCATTACAGAATGAGCAAAGATTTGACTTTTCAGGGCAAAGGATGGAGATAATATAATTTAATAGCTGAGATGATTTGTAGCACTAACCACGCGTTGTCATACTCGTAACTAGGGACTGCACTTTAACGCTCTTGTAGGGCTAATAAGGAGGGCAATGCAATCGTTCTTTCTCCGTTACATTTTTTATTTTAAGATAAAGAAAATTGAAAACGTAGTCACAAATCATCCTCTTTTTTTTTATTTTAATAAAATCAACGATAGCGCAAAAAACAGACAAAGAAAACTAACCCAAGCCAACAGGCTTATCCCTTACACCCAGAACCTAATAGTCTTTCCCCCTCAACAATAACCGAAGCTGAATAATTTGAATTTAAAATGGAGACTAAACAAGAAGGACGATCAGTCCAGTGATGTGGGTTTGTATGTAATGAAATTACCCTGGCTAAAGCATGAGCCGCCTTATTCACAATTCTACGCGTCCATTAAAAGGACAAGTGAAGGAAATGTCGCTTGAATGATAAACAATCAAAGGTCAAAATTTCAATCTCAGACGGATTTGGCGAAGGAGCTAATATTGATTGGACAGCTGCCAAACAATCCGACTCCACAATGACCTTGGCAAGCTGTTGGTCTTTTAGCCCAGAAAGAGCTTCCCTTATAGACATAATTTCGGCAAGAACTGGGTCAAACAGGGCAGGGAAAAAAACCTGAAATAGGAGTCACAAACCTACCTTGTGCGTCCCTAAGAACCACAGCAAAGTCTTCCGACTGAACATCCTCTGGAGAAACAACGAACTTGCTGTCTTCTTTCTCCCGAATAGAGAGCCTTTGCAACCCTGAATCCATGAAGTTAAAACGAAAATCTAAGAGAGACCAACATATAAATAATTCCTAGACCTCACCTTGCACATGAACAGCAAGACCAACACTATTATTATTATAATTAATATTAAATTATTTTACATACCATTAATTTCTTTGTTAATGTATTATAATGACCATAAATATCATCAAGATCATACCATTAATTTCTTTGTTGATGTATTATAATGACCATAAATACCATCAAGATAACAAAAGAGATAAAAACTAACAACATTTCTCTACTTTTTCTCTCTTTCTTTTCTTTTTTAGGTCTTTTGTAAGGATCCTAAAAGGATTCAAATCTAGTCCAACTCAAAGTTAATAAGATGAAGTTAAATTGATTGAGTTTTAGTCTTTTTTTAATTTTGAGTCAATTAAGAATTTTGACCCTTTTTTCAAACTTCAAACCTGGCTTAAGTTCAGACTTCACAACTTGAAATCCGAGCTTCTTTCACATATAAAATAATATTGTTTTGTATTTGATGAATAGTTACTTTATGAATTTGTTAGGTTGAGCTTAGGTTGAATAAAAATATCTTAGATTGAGCTTAAATCAAATGTTTTAGGTCGATCAAACTTTTGGCTGGATTTGGACAAAGTAAAAAATTTTAGTTCGAACTCAAGTGCTATACATCAAACTCGTTGCCATCTCTATTCTTGAGTGATTTTCTCCATTCTTATTTACTTGTTTTCTTTTTGTTTTATGGCATACATAGATCCATCCCCTTCTCTTTTTGCTATCTTATCTTTCTTATATGATTTTTGTTTTGCTCTATTTACCTTTTGGATTTGCTTTCTTCTCTATTAGAACTCTTGACTTCTTATGCTCTTTAAATGAGGCCCGTTTATATAGCATCAGCTTCATGGTGCTCCTATAAACAATATTAAATGCATAAGTTTTCTCATGCTTCTGCTACCTCCTTTTAAGAAGAAAAGTTATCTTATATAAGGTTACAAGAGTAGCCAACCCTAATAATAAGATTAAATAGATCTTCTTCATCTCATTAATGGAGAGGTTATAGTTTCATTTTATACGAAAGTTTTTAAATAAATAACAACTTAATGGAAGTTTACACTGATTAATTTATTTTTGGACAAAAGACTTATTTTTCGAGTAATTTATAAATAGAATATAACTAATTAGAGACAAATAGATCTTGATAATGTCTTCATTAATAATTTTGAACTATTTTTATTAAAAATGGATGATATAGATAATATAAATAAAATACTGAAATTTAGATTATGAAACATCAGAGAGACCTTTCTTTCTTAGAAAATGACACCTTAGCATCGAGATCAACAAGAAAGACAAAAAAAAAATCCTGATTTAAGTGAACTTTCTGAATTTATCTCTTGAATACTAGTGTACAAAAGGTCCCAAATACAAAAGGTCTCAATGATCTTACAAAAGGTTGGATTATGTCATATTATGTCTTGATGACGAAATGAATAGATTTATGTTAGATGCCATTAAAGTAGCTAAGTTTGATGTAGATGATAACTTTTCCTATACTCAAGTATAAGTCCAGTACTATCAGTTAAAACTAGGGATGTCAATGGCCGCCCCGCCGCCTATTGGGGGGCCCCGCTCCCACCCCGCCCCGCTAGCGGGGCTTCAAGGCCTACCCCGCCTCCGCCCTGCAAGGCAAGATTTTGGCCCCGTCTTTGTCCCGCGGGGCAGGTTTAAGCCCCGTCCCCGCCCGGCGGGGCAGTTTAAATTCACAAAAATTTAGAATTAATATAAAAATATATAACATATTATAAATTGAAAATTGAAAATTGGCTCTCATCCAGAGCCAATTTTTGGGC
>JAOQMR010000006.1:7552838-7574284 GCA_027563865.1 Erythroxylum pelleterianum | reverse complement strand
CGCCAGCGAGGCCAAAAATGAGCCCCACCCCGCCCCGCTGCCCCGTCAATAGCAAATAATCCCCGCCCCATTAGGCGGGGAACGGGGCGGGGCCCCACCGGAGCGGGGCCTTTTGCCATCCCTAGTTAAAAACCCTCCTCTCAATCTAAGTAAACATGATAGAAACCTACCTAAATCTTTTTAAGAGGGGTGAATATGCTGAACTAATTCAAGAAACTACCAGTATAGAGGAAAACCTTCCTCCCTTCACCCTTCTCGAATAAGCCCAAGCTTTATTTATGCCTCTAATTATTGACATTGCACAAATCCCTTGCCCTTTAAATGTTACTAGCATTTGCACAAATCCCCCTTTGACCTCTTTTGAGTCCTTACTAATCTTTTTTGGTGTGACTGATCCTTCTTAAGATATTGATATTGTTACTTTTACTAGTTCTTTCTAAATGTAGATTATGATAAAAACAAACTTGGTTATACCTATAAATCTAAGAAAGAAAAGCATAAGTGGCTAGAGAAGCAAAAAAGGAAGGTAAATCCTCCTCTCCATCCTTGTGAATTTTTTTAGCATCAAATGTTAGAGTCTAAATCACCCCTTAAAGGAATTAGTTGTAAAAAGATTATATTTCTATTTAAACCTTTTATACTTGGTTTGTTGAAAACTAAAGTCAAATTCCCTTTTATTCAATATACTTTTCCTAATATTTTCTTTTTCTTAAATGCAACTTATAACTTTAACACTAGATTTTGTCTCTTGGAATCCCTCTAATTTTCCTTTACCTTTTTTGTCTTATATGTACTAATTTATACACTTCAATTATACTTTCATCAACTCTAGTTTTACCTTTTCGTACACTTTCATCCATGTCTTAAATAACTTCTCTATAAGAAAAGTTATCTGAATTGACTTACTCTGCCTTAATTTTATTATGTTGACTACTTGAATACTCTTTATGGATATTAATTCCTACCATATTTTAAATGAGTCTTTAGAGGTTTAAAAAATAGGATCAAAGCATGATAGACCTTGAATAATAAGTTTTTAATTTATCTTTAATAGATTTGCATTTTTTGGGAAGATTATATGCTTAAAGTAATAAGAAAAATGGTAGATTACTAAATCAAAAGAAAACTTGATATAACCCTATTAGTTCTAATTAGCTCCAAAAATTATAAGTGAAAAGAGTCAAGCCCAATTCAAGCCTGAGTTATCTATAACTCGAGTTTAACTTAAATTTTTTATATCGCGAGGTTTGATCGAGTTTAATATATTTAACTTGAGCTTAACCTAATTGATCAAGTAAATTTGTTTTAGCATTTCATTTCAATCAATTGAGCATAGGCTAAGCTACGCTAGATTTTTTTAGCTCAAGCCCAAGTCAAAGCTCAAATTTGAGTTTAACCCCCAAGACTTAGTTAACTTAGACTAATCGAGCCGGGCTAAACTAGACTTAAATTGGTTTGTCATTCCTAATTTTATTGTTTAATTTTTATATGTTTGGGGCTTCAAATCATTCTCTTATTATTGTTAACATTTTACACCTTTAACTTTTCTATAAAAATTTTGTTTAGATTCAATGATTTCCTAACTTATCTTAAGGCTTTTATAATATTATTAAGAGGAAAGGAATGCAAAGATAATAAGAAATTCTCTATATACAGAAACTTAAATTTGTTAAACAAAAGTTTAATAAATTCATCTATAATGTAGCTGATATAAAGAAAATGATTTTCGTTATTCAAAATGAGTTTTACTATAACCCTAAGCAAGATGGTTTAAGAATAAGAAAGAAATATTACTTGAAATCATGTGCTTCTACACTTTTTTGTTATTATTCTCTCATCCAACAAAAAGAAAGGTTAAAATGGTCAAAGAAAGCAAAACTATAACACAATTTTTTTCACTTCTTTATCTTCTAACAAAAACTTTAGTTTATGCAATTCTCATAGATGCAACTCTCACCTCTATCATATAATTCATTTTAATCCTTTTATGTGCATTAATTACATTCTTAAAGGACTTCATTAAACTGGTAAGGCCCTTTTATTCTCAATCAACTCAGTTTTTTGTGAAAGGAACTTTGACCTTCACTAGGGAGGATATCAAAGCTACTTTCTTTAGGGCATGTTTGGTTGAAGGTTTTATAATAGAATGAGATGGAACGTAACACAGTTCTATCGTTTGGAATGAGGTTTTATAATGAAATAAAATATAATGGGATAGAAGCGGAGGATTTTATCTTACGTTCCATTCCATCCTAAATAGTGAAAATGAGAAACTTCTGATTCGGGAGGTTTAGGATGGAACGTAAACTAATAAATATATACTACATAATATACTCTCAATAATTTTTCATAATACCAATTATTTCTTACCCTACCCTAATAACAACCAACACAACACAATAATATTTTTATGTAATTAACAATAAATTGTATATAATTAATAACAAGATAATAAAAATTTTATTAATAAAAAATAGAAAAATATATAAAAATTTTTAATTGTTTGTCACAGTGCCGTGACATGTTTTTGGTAAGTCACAAATATATTTCTATATAAATAAAAATATAAATCAAATATTTTTAAATATAAATCAAATAGAATAGAATAATATTTAATATAATAAATTTTATTAAATAATTAATAATAATATTTTTATATTATTAATAATAAAACTTTTATTAATGAAAAATAGAAAATATATAAATTATTATTATTCAAGTCATAATAGTGACTTTAATTGTTTGTCACGATTGGCATGTTTTTCGTAATGAAGTACTTACCTTTTTTATTAACAAATCTATTTATACCTCTCCTGATTTAAATTTAACTAAAAATGCTCTAATTTTAGGATATTAAGCATGTTTTTCTTGTAGATGATGTTATACTCTTTCATCAAGCTAACCAAAATTATTTGAAGATCTTTATTAATAGTTCAAATCTATTTAGAAGTAATCTAGATTACTCATGCACATTTTTAAATCTAGAAGTTTATTCTCAATAAAAAAAGGATATTTCTACTACTCTCTTCATTGCCTTGGGTTTTAAGAAGGATTCTTTATACTCTTAAGGTATTCTCCTTATATCTACTATACTCTTAAATAGGAACTGTCATCCTTTATTACCCCTAGTTAAAACCAAAATCAAATATTAGGTATTCTCCTTATATCTACTATACTCTTAAATAGGAACTGTCATCCTTTATTGCCCCTAGTTAAAACCAAAATCAAATATTAGATTACTAAGTTTCTCTCTTATGTTGGTAGGTTTCAAATGATCAATTATGTTTCAAGTTGTTCTCAAGTTTAATAAATTGATCATCTTATGCTTCCATTAAGATAAAAGGCTATATGAAGAATTTTTATGGTTTTATATATCAAGAACTTCATCAAAGTTCTCCTTTATAGAAGAATATGAAAGCCTTTTAATGATAACCAAAATTTATTAGTTAGATGTACGCGTAAGAAATATCTAAATGGAAAGAGTATTTGGGCTCTCAATTATACTTCCAAAGGTTATTTAACTTGAAAAAAATCTTAGGAATACTCTTAGAGGGAACATTATTCACATCATTAGTAATGATCAGAATTCTTATTTTTGGTATAATAAATAACATTCTCTTGATTCTTTGGAGTCTTATAAGTCTATAAGATCTATAATTGAAAGAGCACCTGATCATGCTAATGTAAATTTCATTATTTATCACTCTAGTTAGAATTAACCTTCCTATAATTTCAAAGTCTTGATAAATATTCGAGACAACATACCTCCATTAATTCTTAACATAAAAACAATAACAAGATCATTTAGAAACTTCGCCACTCTCACCAATTTTCCAACCACTTTAGCTATCTATTTACTAAAGCCTCGAAGTCCTACTATAAAGTGACACTTTATTGGTCTAGTTCAATGGTTGTGTTTCTAAACTCAGTTTTTGCCTATAACTTGCTATTAAGCTTAAGCATAACTAAAAAATTAAAAACAAATTATCCTTCTTTTAATCACTCATGTCTACCTTTTAATTCAATAAAACAAAACACATAATCACCTTTTCTTTGAATATGATTATGTTTTTCCATTTAAAATCACCTTTTAAACCATTGTAGTCTCTTTAACTTTCAATAATATGTATGGTGTGTCAGGACTACTGAAATTAGTATTTAATATATGTATTTATGGTTTGTAACATAAACATAATGCAAGAATCCTTAAAAGTATGCACATGACAAATATTATCTTACTTAACATAATTATTAATTAGATCAAAGATCCTTTTTTTTATAGAGATATGCGTCTAATCCTAATGTTAATATGAAATTGAAATTTATGATGTTAAGATGTTTCTCCAGTTCACCTTGTATGTGATCCTTCCTTTTGATCTTTTGGTATTTATGATGACCATCACCAGTCTTCTTCCTTGAATCATCACCTCCTTTAACTGTTTCATTAATGAATTCTACTTTGGCAACCTCATTTCTCTATCTATATATTTTCTGCACAAATATATTTTAGAGATTCTTATAAAATTCTCCACTCCTACTTTGTTCATCTATGCTTTATTTTGTGGGTTTAAATGAGTACATTTAATAGTTCATTTTGTAAATATTGATCCTTATATTTTTTGGGTCTAAACAATTACGTTTATTAGTCCATCATGTGAATATTGATCTTTGTTTGACTCTTCTTGGTAATGAAATGATTGTTTTGAAAAAACCACAATGTCTGTTTATAACAAATTCACCTTCCTTTTAAATTTCTATTAGTCAAAACATGATCAATTAGGGCATTGCCTGAAAAATTTTTACACAATAAGTCCTAAAGGTGCATTTAATCAATTGGATCAAGCTAGATTGAGCTGTCAAATGCCATAATTGTCCTAGTCTTTTGGATTCTTTACGGAATTCAAAATCTTTAACAATAAGACTTGTCTTGCTTTGAAAAATATATCAGAAATTTAATTATTAAATTTAGGTTGTAGGAATTGCAAAAAATTATAGTTGGAGTGTAATACGTAACAGTACCTTAGTTACATATCCCAGATCGAACGTGAAAGAAACGAAGAAATGCGGAAATGCCTGATTTTAGTCTCCGTAACTTCAAACAAGCTTTTTGAAGCTGAAACGATTGCGAATCCACCACTGTCTTTACGAGAACTACTCTCCAGGACGCAGGTTAGGTCTTTCTATAGTTTTCTTAAAATGTAAGCTCTCTTAACGGGTCAGAGAATCCTTATGCTTATGGTTGATTATCTGAGCAACTGCAAGAAACCTTAACCTTTATATATAGCATCCATATCGGGCTTTCCCATCACAAAGCTGATATGTGGCAGGTTCATATTGATTGGGATTCATTTTTCACCCGGACTTTGACCTATTGATTTAGGTCATTTATTAGGCCATTTTATTATCTTTATCTGGATTAAATTATGTAACTTAACCGATAATTTATTAGAAAACCAAAAATGCAATTAATAGTTATCCAACTTTATGAGAAAGGACAAAATTGTCCAACATTCTCCTCTTTGGACAAGCATTAATTGCAGTTTTGACTCTAGTTTAAAAACAATTTAAAAACTCGGTTAAGTCACACTACTGTATTAGTCAACTAGGTTTTAAAAACAAAATATTTGATCCAAAGATAACTAAAGTCCATCATTCTGTCCTGCTAGGCTTTCAATTCCAAAAAATATGAAATGCATGTGTCATGTGCGACACAGATTCAGTACAATCACGTATATCTAATACCTCACTAATATGAATAGGAAAATGGAGTGTGACAAACTAAAATGACACCTGTATAATCTAAATTATATCATCTTCATTTGTAGGTCTCGATTTCTCTAACTTTATGCTAAACTTCATTAGAGAAAACCTTTATGTTCTCCAACTGAATGCTAAACTGCATTAGATAACCTTTATGGGATTAAAAACTTATATTCCCTATGTCATGTCAAACTTCATGGATATCCGTTTAAAACTGTATGCGTCTAAATGACATAGATACAAGGTTAATCTGTATATATGTCTAAACCTTGTATCTATGTCTAATGATCTTTAAATGCTTAAGATCGACACAAATCTTAAGACTTTTATACATATTATGACAATGTATGATAACACATATGACTGAGAATAAACGATAATCATCTCTATTGATGAACCATCATAATGTCATAACATATCAAAATGTACAAATGTACATAGAGCAAACTTAACGATCCCTAACTAATAGTGTCTAAGGATCTCAAAACACCCATACTGTATACTTGTGTCACAAACACAAGTGGGCGAAGTCCTTTAGTTAAAGGATCGATTAACTTTTTTTCAGTCTTTAAATGCTCCAAACCTTAATGTCACCTTTTTGTATCAATACCTTTATGACCAAATAATTGATTTTTAAATGATAAGACCCTGTGATATTCTTTGTTGTTATTAAACAACATGACAAGAAGATTACGACAGTATAACCAAATCAGTCTAGCCACTGAATCAACCACAGATAACTCAAAAATCAAGTTTTTGAGCTAAACCGTCCGTGAAGCAGCCCCATAGCATGCACTCTGCATGCATAGTCAAGGAAGTTACCCGTGTCTACTTAACACACTTCCACGACATTATACCATCTACAAACTTAATATTGTAACCTTAAGTGTACTTTCGATCATCCAGACTCATAGCTGAAATTTGAATATGAATTTCCTACGAGGTTTAGTCTGTTGACTTTTCTATATGTCAACATATAATCCTTAATTCTCTTTAGTATCTCAACACTTGCTTGACTGCATTTCAATAGTCTACCCCTGGGTTAACCAGATATTGACTAAACAGTTAAATGGTGAATGCCATGTCCTGCCTAGTACATAGTCGAGCATACATCAGGCTATTAACCATACTAGAATACAGAACGTTCCTTATAACCTCTCTCTTTGCTTTATTCTTGGGATATTGTGCCAAAGATTATCTCTCACTATAAGAGATAGGTGAAATGACAGGTTTACTTTAACCGTATTAAACCATTGTAACATATACTCAATGTATGCATTCTATGAGAGGTATGATGAGTGTTGAGACTTGTCCTGGTGAATCTGAATACTTAGGATAGAAGATGCTACACCAAGGTCCTTCATGTCAAATTTCTTAATCAAAAGTTTCCTAATCTCATACAACATGATTAAGTAATTTGACGTGAGCAATATATCATCGACATGTAGTAATAGGAAGATAACTTTGCTCCCTTTGATTTCATAGTGCAAGCATCATTTAATTTTATTTTCCATGAAGCCGAAAGAAGTCATAACCTCATTAACTATAAGGTATTATTTTAGGAGGTTTAATTCAAACTATATATTGATCTGCTTAACATGTAAGCCATGTCAATTCTATTTAGATCCTGAAATCCTTCAGGTTGTACCATATAGACCACTTAATAAAGGTCTTTACTCAAGAAAGCAGTTTTGACAACCATCTGATGTAACTCTATATCATCACGAGTTATAATTGCCTTAATCACTCAAAATGTATCCTACAAGGATACAAGAGAAAAGGTAACATAAAGTCAACATTTCTCTCTAATTGAACCATTAGGCAACTGAGCAAGCCCATAAACTACTGAACTTTATCTTGAAACTCTTTAGGTCTTAAAACTTCATTTACAACTAATGAATTTACAGTTCTGATGCAAATCAACAAGCTCCCAAACCTTACTATGCTTTATAGCTTGCATCTCATCAGTAATTGCATCCCACCATAAATCTGCATTGGGTACAGAAATAACTTTTGTAAAAGTAACCGGATCCGTAACATGTCTAATAGCCTAGTCATGTTCGCCTGATAGATTATGAAATCAAATGGGATAGTAGGTCGTCTCACTCTGGTGGATTTACTTAACTATATTAGATCTTGTACCCTCAGGAATCTCTGTGTGCACAGGTATGGGTTCCTGTTCCTATATAAGCAAGGTACAAAGACCTAGATCCACCAGATCTAACTTTATAAGTAGCAGGTACATGATAACTGTAGTATCTACCCTGCTATCTTCTGAAGGTTAGAGGGCCTACCATCATCATAAACATCGTATTCCAAAAACTTAGTTGTTTGTGATTCCACTATTTCAGTCCCTCCTTCTCTACAGTAAAAGTTGTAGCTTTAAAATGGTCGAGATATCTTACTAAATAGCAATGAGCAGAACAAGCATGCAATTTATCTTTATAAGGATTATATTACCTCAGTAGGGTAGCCCCATACACGAATGTGTGCAAGGCTGTGTTTTCAAAGTTCTAGATAATTAGGTAGAATAGCCTTGTTCTGCATCGACTTCTTCATGTCCTTTATGGTACAGTTATGCCTTTCGGCAACACATCATTTTGCTCAGAACTACTCGGCATAGTGAATTAAGTCACTATTCCAACTAATTCCAAAAATTTGGCAAACAAACCTTTTAAAGTCCTGAAACACCATGTTTGTTATGATATTCTCCTCCACGGTCAAATATGACTATCTTGATGAATTTTCCTAATTGGTTCTTAACCTTTAGTTTTTAGGCAAGAATATATAACTGTAACGAGAATAATCATCAACAAATGTCAGAATACATTTTAAATTTCACAATGCAACTGTATAAGGTTTACCAATATCTTTATGTATCAGACTCAACAAATCAAAAGCATAAGTTGACCTTTATATCTTTATTAGTCAACTTACCCTGCAACAGTCAACATATGTTCCCAGATCATCATAATCTAGAATTGAGAAATGCTTTCATTGATCAACCTCTCAATCCTAGCTCTGGAAATGTGGCTTAAACTTTTATGCCACACCATGTATAACTTCTCATTCATCAGGGTCCTTCATTGCATGAATTGTTTAGCAAGATACGAAGAAGCATATATCTAATTCAGGGTAAGATACATTCTATACAAACCATATGACAAGAAAGTTGTACCATTATGTTTTGCATTAAACAACAACTGTACAACAAAAGCATTAAATGCAAAACATTAACCCTCTTTGTCTAAAATTGATCAAAAGATCGCATATAAAATGTGTCGTGTAAAACCCAAATGAACCTTACAACACGGTTTAATACATACATTCCTTATAGATATTACTTCTACTTCTTCATTGCTGTCAACCATTAGTTCCTCCTTCCCTTTAATTTGGCTTTATCCTGGATATGAACCATTGCATTATGGAAGCACCTTGATCAGATGTTACACTATATAGCCACCAAATATTTAATGCGATTATTGCAAATCAGATTCATAAATTATAAGCCAAGGAGTTACCTGAAGGTCTCAGTCCTTCCTTTTGAACCTCATACTACTAGTTTCTTTATGTCCCTAGGACCTTTACCATCACTGGATTGACTAGCGTCAGCATGTAGAGAAGATTTGAACTTTCTACCATTGAATTTAGCAGGTTTCATCTTTGACTTCCCTTTAGTTGCTCCGAGGGCTGTAGGAGTAGCAAATTTGAGTTTCTCCTCCTCAACAACACAATGGGCTATCAAAGCATTGAAGTCCCATTCCCAATCTAGTGAGTACTATGTCATCACCAAATTACTAAACTCTGGAGGGAGTGCATTCAGAGTCTGGTGAATAATGAAGACATCAAGAAGAGGAATATTCAACATCTTCAATCTACTATGAAGCTGAATCATTCTTGATATGTACTCCATCACTCCCCTTTCTCCCATATACTTTATGGATAATAATTCTTTTATCAAGGCGCTTGTCTCAACATTAGGTGAGACTATGTACCTTTAGGAGACATTATCAATAAACTCCTTTGCTATGTGTGTCCGAAAGTCCACTTAGTAGATGGCTAGGTATAGATCTCTTAATGGTCATCAGATATAATTTATTAGACTGATCCTAGGCTTCATAGGATGCTTTATAAGCTCTCGAGCTCATGGATGTAGGTGGAGATGGGTATCCATCCGTATGGTCAGATCAACCACAATTATCTTTATAGCATTCAATACATCCTCTGTCCACTTCTTCGTATTGAAACCAATTAAGGTTTCAATAGTGACATTGATTTTGTTGATTGAAAAGGTGACTTCAAAATGATAATGTTTAAATCATCACAAATGTAGGACAACTATGATACTCAAAGCCATTAAATAGTATCTTTACTAAAAATCCGGTCATATATAATATGAAACACTTGTGAGCTGAATACATAATATATGCAACTAGACCTTCATATAAAAACGATTAGAGTACAAACTATCAACTCTTGTGACACTACCACCTATGGGCGAATAGATCATTTAAACAACAACTTTCCTCTATCCAATGCCTTTATGCACATCTCAAAAACTCATTTAAGGCCAACACTTGTAGGCAGAATAACCAAATATGAGACCAGAGATATCCCCTAACGTGTAAGCAGAACAATTCAAAATACTGACTCAAAAGGCCACTGTGGTGATAACATTCTCATCAGCACTCAAAAAGTCCACAAACACAAGAGATACATCGATCTTTATGTTATCTTCACATTCTTTATGGGCATATGGTATGTGATAACGTAATATCAATAAATGCAAGAATCTGAATGCAAAGTCTTATTGTCACTCACTCGTGCTAAAGATTTCCTCTGAAAACTTCATTTGAGACTTTCGTAAAAGAAAAATCTTAGTAGAGTGGCTATCGTGCGTCACTGAACACTGAACCGACCACTCAAGACACAAAAACCTCATATATTTCCCTTATGGTAAGTTCGTTGCACAAAAATTCACTCAAAAATGGCTTTAAAATGTCTTAATTCCTTTTTCGAGCGACTATCATGCAATCCCGAACACTGAACATGAGACCCAAGATATGAAAACTTAAAGCATCTCCCTCATGTGATGTCCGAAGGATGAAAATTCACTCAAAATCGGATTCAGAATACCTTAATTCATTTTTCGGAGTTAAACTTTAATTTATTACTAATGTAATAAATTCAAAAATGGAAGAACTCACTTTATGAATTTTCGGACCCGAAAATTGACCCCAAACAACCTAGGGCAACCTTACAGGAAATCTAAAATTTTTGTATTTTTTTAAAATACTGTAGCTGTTTGTATGGCTGACGTCTACACTACGTCTGCGCACTATAGCACTGACGTCATTTGTTGACATCAGCTGCAAGTGGAGAATGCTGCAAGTGCAATACACGCACGACCCAGCGATGTGCCTCAATAGTGAATGGCTCATTCGTAGCACGCGCGCTATCTGATGACATGTGCAATGCGGCGCGACACAGTCCACCCATGTGTTGACATGTGTCTGGCGTCGCACTCGCCAGACGTACCGCCCCTTGGGGCGGCACATGGGCCCAGCAGTCTTCGTCACGTCTATCGAAAAATGGCGAGTTTTGGGCCGACTTTTCGCTCTTTCGAGCTCATTTTGGACCCATCAGAAGGTCGATATGATTCCGGTCCATACTGATTGGGATTTATTTTTCACCCGAACTTCGATCCATTTATTTAGATAATTTATTAGGCTACTTTATTATTTTTATCTGGATCAAATTACGTAATTTAACCGATAAGTTATTAAAAAATCGAAAAATGCTATTAACAATTGCCTAACTTTATAAAAAAGTACAAAATTATTCAACGTGGGGGTCGCTTGGAGTTCTTACGTTGATTACAAGACACCGCGATTATAGGAGGGAAATGTACACGTACCATTTGAGCTAAAGTTACAAGTAGCAATCCTTAAAACAGGTGGAAACGAGGGGAATTATGGGCGATTATTTAAGTCGAACGAAGAGTGGACTTTTGAACCAGGACATGAAGCATAAGATAAGCCGAAGGACTAATCCTGTAAACCATTTGTATTCAACCTTACCTTATGAATGTTGTTTGGCATTATACAAAACGTCTTCTATATGTTCAACCTTAGAATATGTAGGACCCCTAGAATGAATTGAGATTCACCAACTGAATAAGTGAGCCACATCAAATCCCTATTCTTAGGTTAAGAGAAGAAATCATCACGCATAAGAACAGGAAAATAAAAATATTTTGTTTCTATAAATTAATATTGCTTACGCCTTCATCCTATAATTAAGTGCATTGTCCAATATTTACCTTAAACATCTCGAAGGCCGATTGGCCTTCTGAACCACCATATCAAACCGTTGGCGAAATGTGGTAAATGACAGAGACACGAAATGGTAAGGATTGTGTTGTCATTATACAAAGCTGAAAAATGAAAAGATTGGTCATTTGTAAATGCTTCTGTGATCGGAAAGGGATCTAACTTTGGAATCTTAATGCCAACATTTACTGTTTGCCAATTGACTCGATCAAATCGCCTCCCATGCTTGCATTATTGTTCTCAATTTGTGCAATCTATCTAACCTTGCACGGTTACACGCCAGTGATGTGATGTTCTAAAGAATGAGATTAGGGATTGACCAGCGCAAAAGTCATCTGTTTCTTTCAATAATGCATTCATTGAAAAGTGGAAACATTGATGCATAATCTAGTAACGTAATATTTTATCTAACAATTCAATTGTATAAAGCAAAATTGTACTTGAATTTGTGAAGTAAAGACACAGTCTTCACCGCAGAGTCAACATTAGTTCTTGAAGACGATTATTATATATAGAAACATAACCCCACTTTCTCTCTCTCTCTGAAAGACGCCTCAACCCAGTTTGCAAAATAATCCATTAGGCCAGGCGTCCGCTTTCTTGCTAAATTATTTTCAATAAAATTTGAAGTATTGTATTCACTGACTATTTTTTTGTCATTATTTGTACATTGCTTGTGCAAGCTACCGAGGATAGGACCAGACCTCACCAAACATAAGCTAGAGAGGCAATCCAAAAACCATTTCCAACCCTTAATTCAATCCTTTTGGGGTAATTCAGAAATACCCGATTCCTATTTTTTATACTTCTTGTTTTTCTACTCTTTTAACTCTGTGGCGTTTAGGGTTGTTTTTGTGCATAAGGTTTTAATTTGTGGTCTTTGTTATGTTTCATTTCGTAGTTCTGTGATCAAGTTTGCAATTTGATGGTGCAGATTCTGGAACTGGAGAGGCGGGCTTTGTTTGGAATTGAGATAGGAAGTGGATATTGGAGGTGGATGGTAGGAATTTAATTGGAGGTGGAGATTGTGTAAATAATTTGATACTATGGATAAATTTTGCTGTTTTAATTCTCCCTATTCCCAGGTAAATGTCCTAATTTCTTCTATTTCAACTTGATGTTCCTGGTCTGTCCATGTTTAATTTACTGGGTTACAAGCTCACTTCGTCATTGGGCTATTAAATGATTCAGAA
Source organism: Erythroxylum pelleterianum (assembly GCA_027563865.1). Lineage (NCBI taxonomy): Eukaryota > Viridiplantae > Streptophyta > Magnoliopsida > Malpighiales > Erythroxylaceae > Erythroxylum > Erythroxylum pelleterianum. Next base: position 7,560,999 of record JAOQMR010000006.1, on the reverse strand, counting down.
ACATGGGACTACGCACAAGTGTGGATCTCTTATGTGTAGGCTTTGAGAAGTTTATTCTGATTTCCCTCTTTCTTATGGGAGTTCTGCAGAATTCTGCTCATTTTGGAATTCAATTCTGTCATTTTAGCTGGTTACAGATAGCATCACCTATATGGTTGTTGGGGTGATTCTAGGTATATGGGTATCACTACTCACACTCAGCGTTACCTGTTGAAGGGTTGGACTGGCAATTTTCTTTTGATCTTTCAAAAGTGACAGTTTAGGCTTTTGGTGGTTGATTTGACTGCTTTGGAAAGTTGATCTAGCTCGTCTATTAGGTTCTGGAATTTTAAATCTCCTTGTTTCAACTCGTGTTCCTAGGAGATCAGGAATATGCAAATTTGTTCTATCAAAATTGAAAGACTTGTACCAGGTTGTATGAATTGAGGCGTGGGTTTAAATTTCATTTTTTATATCCTGTACTTCCCTGTCTATAATCATAATAAATAAAACATGGTTTTGTAGTTTGATTCATTTTGCTTTGTTAGTGTATCTGTGCTTCACTTATGTGGTAATTTTTGTTCTTTGATGGTATTGCTGCTGCTTCTTCTTGGTACCTTTTAAGGAATTGGAGCTTACATTTCTTGCCTGTTTTAAAGAATGTCATAATGAGATTAAGTTTTGGTTTTCCCAACATGTAGCTTGTAGGGGGGCGTTCATCATCTACCACTGGCAGGGGTAAAAGCCACGAGGGTTATGCCAAGTTTGGATACAGCTTAGTAAAAGGGAAAGCTAATCATCCAATGGAGGATTATCATGTTGCGAAGTTTATGCAGGTTCAAGGACATGAATTAGGACTCTTTGCTATTTATGATGGTCATTTGGGAGATGAGGTACCTGCATATCTACAAGAGCATCTATTTACTAATATCTTAAATGAGGTCAGATATCTTCAAACTTCTCAATACAGCTTAACTTTTTCTTTTTGTCTAGTTAGTACTGATTTGTATATAATCTAACAGTTTATTGGTACCATTTTAGGAAGAGTTTTGGGTTGATCCTGGCAGATCTATCTCAAAAGCCTATGAAAGGACAGACCAGGCTATCCTCTCTCATAGTTCTGATCTGGGGCGGGGTGGGTCAACAGCCGTGACTGCAATTTCAATAAATGGAAGAAGATTGTGGGTAGCTAATGTAGGAGATTCAAGAGCAGTGCTTTCAAGAGGCGGCAAAGCAATACAAATGACAACAGATCATGAACCAAATACTGAACGGGGCAGCATAGAAACCAGAGGAGGGTTTGTGTCAAACATGCCAGGTTTATCTGCATGATGCTTTACTAAAGCTAGCATGTACTCTTGAGAAATTGGAACTTCCATGGCATTTTGTAATCTAACTTCACTTGTGTCATTAAGAATTGTTTTGCCTCGCTTATTTCCTTCAGTTCCTATTTCTTTGTTCCTCTTGCAAATTGATAATTTAACTCGGTATATTTGTGATATTTAGGTAGAGCTATTTAGGTCAATGGCTAAGGTGAAGTTATTTTATGTTGTTTATGACACAAATCAGTTTGCCCTTATATTCCTAGAAAGCAAAGTACATCACATCTGCAGGGACAAGTTTCAGCTTCTGCAACCAATCATGTGTAAACTTAGCTCAACAAGCAACAAACCCTTTTGCCATTTCATGGTGGATGAAATGTCATGTAGTTCACATGCTCAGGTTGAGAATGTCATTTTTCACATAGATGTGAGGTTATCACCTAAATTAAATATCTCAGGGCTTTGAAATTAGTATCAATCAATGTTTGGAATTGGTCAATATTTGGGTTACATAGACTTGAGAACCATTTATATATGCCAATGCATGATATGTTCCTTCTAGTATAAGTTTTCAAATATATCAATATTTCAGCAATCTATTAATTCCATTCTGGCTTCATTTGTGATGACAGTCTCCATTGCTTGGTGATTTCTTAAATGTGTTGGTTCGTGCATTGTCTCATTTGCTTTTTGTAGATAAGCTATGTCATTATGGAGAATATGATTAAGCTAAGCTATATTTCATTGTTCAGAAAACATACGACTATCTAAAGCATGACTAACCTAGGCTTTACTAAAAATAAAATGTTTGTTTATCGTATGATTATATCTGCTAAGTTTATTCGTAGAATATTGAAGTTTTTCTTGTATTGTTTTCACGATGGTGAGATTCTACATGCGTGTTCCAGGAGAATTTGATGTTTTACTTGCTTTTTGCTGTTATGATACATGGTTGGGGGTTGGGCTAAATATAAGAAGTATTTATTGTCATGCCAAATTTTATTCAGGTGATGTGCCCAGAGTGAATGGCCAGTTGGCAGTATCTCGTGCTTTTGGTGACAAGACCCTTAAGACACATTTGCGATCAGATCCAGACATTCAACCTACTGACATAGATGAAAATACGGATGTTTTAATTCTCGCAAGTGATGGTCTATGGAAGGTGATTTATCTCAAATTTGGCTATCTTTATCTTGTGAGGCATCTGGTTGTCGGTTTTTCCAGCTGTATTGTAATGGCAAAAAAGAAAATTGATGATTTATCCTCATATTAGGCTGCTTTTCTCTCTTAAACAACACAGGTAATGTCGAACCAGGAGGCCATTGATATAGCAAGAAGGATCAAAGACCCAATGAAAGCAGCTAAGCAGCTAACCACTGAAGCATTAAGAAAAGACAGCAAAGACGACATATCTTGTGTTGTCGTTAGATTTAGAGCATAAGACCTTTAAAACACGGTCCTTCTATTGATGTCAGTATATACACCTCCTGGAAGTGTCTTCCTACACAGGTTACTGATTTGTGCATTACAAACAAATCATTCATACTGGTGGCATATGCTGCAATCAGCTCTGCAGTCGTTGGGTCCTGCCAAAGGAATTCCAAGAATGGCAGTGAGAGTTTTGTACATTTATTTTGATTCATTAGGCTTTGTGCTTGATATTGTTTGATTTCTTTGTGGGAGTGAGTTAGAAATCTGACATATATTGTCTTCTATTATGCCATTGTTTGTGTTTACCAAGATTCAAGAAGTAATCAGTATGTAGTGAGTATATGGAAGTTCGATCCTTGACATTTCGTTTAAAGCCCAACTTTGAATAAAAAGGTTTTCGATGGCCCCTTTATATTTCAGTGTGAGGATTCTATTATGTTCTCTGCCGGTAGGAAATAGTAGAATTCGTCTTTTCTTTGTATTTTTGATTTTTCAGCATTTTGATCGAGCATAAGTAGCACAAATATAAGTACATTGAATCTAACCGTAAAACAGGTATAATATTTGATTTTAATTTGACAAATGGTTGTTACAATAAATGATAAATATTTTGCATAGGGAAATTGTAGTATATAAAATATTAATTATTAGAATTAGATACCTTACAGGCAATATTTTAAAAATCAAACTGGAAGTTAAATTAGCAAGATAAGAGGTTTAAGGTTTAAAATATTCAACCAATATTATACCGTCATAAAATTGATTAAAGATTAAACAAAATTAAAGAATATGAAATATGATTGAAAAAGATTATCCTTACTTAGTGAAGAATTTGAAGTTTAATTGAAAAAAGTAATTGTTAAATAAAAATTAGTTGATTTATTTTAATTTATAAGCACTTATTAAAATGAGGGAAGGCCATGATGCGAGTACTTCTCAATAGATATTTATGTTCCTCTCATATTTTAAACAAAATTTTATTGTTAAATTATTGGTAAGAAGAGACGTCATTACTCAAATTTACTGTTTTAGACTAAAATATTTAGCAATAAATTTCTCCATGAGACTCTCCCATATAGTAATTGATGCTATAGGTAACAATTTTAATTATTTCTTTGTCAAATCCCTTAATGAAAATGGGAATAACTTCAGCCTAATGGTGTCTTTAGTGACTATTGATCTTGAAAGCATCATAAATCTATAAGAAATTGGCGATAGATACATTGAGATCCTCATTCAATAATCCATCAAATTACATATTTTGTTGCAACATTTCAATCACATTAGGCTTAATCTCAAAATAATTAGCATTACTCTTTGACCTTGCAATAGATTATACCTCCATAAGAGATTGCTTTACATACTTCGTCATCATCGTCATCTTATGTTGTCCCTTCATGGTCTCAAGTTGTATGTTTTATGTATTTTGGACTTCTTGTTTATTATGTTTTATTCAATTCCAATAAAGTGTTCTTTCTAGATTCGGATCTTATTTAAGAAAAATGGAGTATTGGCTTATGTTTATATACCAAGTATAACTTTGAAAGCAAAGTGAAACAAACATGTAAGGAAATACATTAAAAAATTTATAAAGAATTCTTTTTTAAAAGAAAAGAAATATACACATCTAGAAAATATTTATTAAATGTTCTAAAAACCAATTGCCTTTCTGGCAATGACATTAAAATTTTGATGGGTTATTTTTTACTACATAAGTTTTCTCTGTTACAAAAAAATGGATATATGATTTTATATTTCACAAAACACAAAACGATAATAAAATAAATTACTAAGGCAAGTGCACTTATTGTTTTCTATAATATAGTTTTAGTGAGTGTGAAAGTCAATTTTATGAGGATTGTAATTACTATTACTAACCATCTTTCTATTATATAATCCAATGAAACAAATGATTATTTAAAATAAAATAACAAAAAAAACTAGTCAAAGCAATAGATAAAAAAAATAACAATTGATAGATAGATATGATCGATATGAAAAATTCTTAATCATTCTTTCCTATGCTTAGATTTATCTTGATTAATGTTTAATCTTTTTTTCTTGGACTGTTATGAATTTCAAAACTACAAATATATTCTTTCTCAAGATATATAGCCCATATCCTTAAGTTGATTTGTCGAATATTCTCTCTAATCAAAACCCCCTTAAGAATGTCATCATTATCATCACACCCAGTCTGAAATCTTACAATAAAGCAGGGTCTGGAGAGGCTTGATAGTACGCAGCCTTACCCCAACATAGTAAAGAGGCTGCTTATCGTAGACTCACAATGCATATGTGACAAGAAACAATGATGCAAATTAAAAAGTAAATAAGTAAAACTAACACGCGAAATAATTATGTAAATAGAATTATAATAAATACATAAATAAATAAAATATAAAATATAACGAAAAGATATACCTGATGATGGCCAGCCTTACATACCTCTTAGTCAATCCTAAAATAGAACTGCCTATTTACATACCTCGTCGAAGAAGAGGACATAACCTTCGTAAGAAAAAGGGGTGAGAGAAATGGCAGAGATCCTGTGCTCCTTCATCTTGTACAGAAACTGAGAACAGAGGCTTGGGGTTGGAAAAGAAGACCAAGCCAAAGACTCAAATCGCGTTGAGACGTTAATATCTTCATTTCTTTCTGAACATAGTGTGAATAAAATCCAGTTCTCTTCCAAGTTCCGGTCTCTTTATCCTCAAGGAATAAACCAGCATTCCTACGATATATTATTTAATATATTAATATATTATTTAAATTCATACGATAGCATTCACTTTAATCTAAAAGAGTTATATAGTAATAATTTTAGGGTTATGTGCAACTCTCATTATTCATTATTTGATCTTATATGTCTGTGTGCGCACGTGCGTGTGTGTGTGTGATCTCTGTGTTCACTACTTCAATCTCTATTTAAAAAAACTGAAGTTGAATATTCTTTGTATGTTTAATTTAATGCAATATGGAAATATGAATAATTATTTAGAACATTATAATCTTGCATTAAATTAAAGAATCAATTCAAAACAACAAGTTTAGGGTTCATTCCATCTAGATCTAATATCCTAATTAGTTCATACGAGAACAAAAAAACTTCCATATTAAATAAGAAAGAGAACAATAAATTAGAATAAGTTCTTGTGGATTTTGAATCTTGATGTTATTGATGATCTGGATGGACTTCTTACTTTCTCCATGATTATTCTCTTTTTAATATGTTTTTTTTAATATCCTTTGGTTATCATCTTGTCCTCCAACCTTCTCCCACTTTTGACTAGCCTTTGATCCTTCTAGATGACTCTCTCTATTCTTCTTCATCTCTTTCCTTTTTATCTTAAAAAACTCTAAAATTTTGTAAACACGGGACTACTATGGTCCCATATTGATCCCATGTTATTTTACATTTGTCAAAAACTCTAAATTACGTAAACTTTACTGCCAATATGGGTTAATGACATGGTACCATGTTGACCCTATATTGGGTTTATTCCTCTTCTATTTACCATTCAAGACTCCTTACATAAAGCATAAGTCTAAAGTTAGAGAACATGACATTTTATAGGTGTTACTGTAGGGGAAATAACACCATGTACAAATTATGTTCTTCTTATGGCTAAATCTTTGAAGAAGCCAAATTTACTAGTAAGCAATATGTAGATGAACACGATCATGTGTTTGTATTGTGTTCTAAACATTGGATCATGTTCAACATATATTTCCAAAATCGCTCTAAAACTTCTCCAAGTTGTACAAATTCATTTTAATAAAGTGATAAATAAGGTCTGTAAGCAAAATATAAACTAGATTAAGTACGAAATCATATAAAACCCTTTTAAAAAGCTAAATCCTCTTAAAATCATGATAAAAATATTGTGCAATTAGCACTTATTACTAACTTATTAGCTACAACTAAGGCACATATATCATTAATAAGTAATACAATGGTAAGAAGAGATTGGTGCTTTGAGAAAATGACACGGATCAAGAAACACTAAAACTACTAACTAACCTAAAACATTAGTAAAAGAAGATTGTGATGGTATTGAAAAATAAAATATAAAATAAAACTAAATAAGAGAATAGCCAAGATAATTGAAACTTAAACAATTATCAAGTAGAGAAACAAATTATAGATCAATACTTAAATGAGTAATTCCCTAGTGTAAACCTTGATTTGAGGATTCAATTAATTAAGAATAGATATATTATCTAGACCAGTAGAGTTTTTTTAGGCACTAAATGATAAGCACTTCATCTCAGATTGGATGAAGCACAAATCACGAATCCAGGATCCAAGGAATGTTCAATATTGCACAAGAATGATAAAGACGACTCAGAAGGTATTTCTGCCACACCCACAGAATTTAGGAAGGATTGGGGGTGATAAGGAATGGGTTTGATCTTCACAAACATTTGCTTGAATAAAAAACCAAGTCTTTAAAGAACACCAAGGAAGGATTTCTCTAAAGTAATGTAAAAGAACACTTAATTTGTTTTTTGAATATTGAATGAATGAAGTATGACTACAATACACTAAATAAAGAGTATTTATACTAACCTTAATGATTTGGACGACTTTCATAATGGTAGGAATTGGGTTTTGGCCCATTCTAGTCTAAAAGAACAAACTTCCTAACAAATAAGCTTAAAACAAAATGATTAAAGCCCAAACAAACCCAAAAACGTAACTAGGCTTATTTAACGCTAGAATCCACTTATTTAAGTCCTAAATAACATAACTAAAAGTTCTAAATAAATAAAATAAGAAGCCCAAGTAGTTGGCCCAAAGATGCTCAAAACTATCTAATTGTAACAAATGAGTTGTTTCAAGTTGTGCATCACGTCTAGCCTTCTTCAACAAGTCCAACACATTCCTCCAAGCCTTGAATCATCATTATAAATCTTAGTGACATGTTCCCAAGTGTTTTAGCTTCTTCACTTGCATATAGATCCACCATTAGATTGTTAAGAGCCTTTTTAGCACGTTTGGGTTGCAACCTTGTCATTAAACCTGCAAGATTCTCCAATGAATCTTCTTCCCTAATATCACTTTGTTGAGCTTATTTAAGTGTTTCTTTTTGCTTCCCAAGCTCTCCAACAAATCCATGTCCCAATCCTTTTGTCTTTCCTGAAGCCAGTTGTGATACTCGATCTCCATCATTCCCCTTCTCCTCAAAAGGATTTGTCCTCAAATAAGCTTCTTCATCTGCAAAATCAAAAGGAGATAAATCAACAACATTGAAAGTAGTATGGACATCATATTCACCTAGCAAATCAATCTTATATGCATTTTAATTGATCCTTTCCACCACTTGAAATGGTTCATCTCCATGCGGCTGCAACTTAAATTTCCGTTTGCTGGGAAACCTTTCCTTTCTAAAGTGTACCCAAACCTAATCACCATGTTTGAATAT
>JAOQMR010000006.1:7516489-7530824 GCA_027563865.1 Erythroxylum pelleterianum | reverse complement strand
GTTTTTCAAAAGCCCCCGGAGGTTATACTGCAAACTTTTAATGATGATCGCATGGGTGTTAGTCGCACTCGGCACATAAATCTTGTTTTTAACTCTAGCTAGTTGTTAGCTCTTTTGCTTAAAAAAAAAAAAAGGGCTTAGCCGTATACTGGGTAAAGAGACCCCAGACTGATGAGACTGCAGGCTGATATCACCATCATAATTATTAGCACCGTCTTATCATTTTTACATAGCGGGGGACAGGAGCTGTGGTACAAATAACCACACACAAACAACAGCAGTTGTAATGTATGTCAAGAGATTCCGTTGAGAAGGGAACATAAACTGGGGGAATTCAAAGGCAGTGTTTATTTTGGCTCTTTACTTTTAACATTAGATCTGGGTAAATCCAGCCTCATCTTCTTTCTCGATGATCTGAATATCCATGTCCACCTCATCATTTAGCGCTTCTTCTACCTGCCAGCCTCAGTCAATAATTCATTATTTGTATGTAGGCCACCTATTGAACACTCAATTTCAGATAATTCCAATTATTTTGTTCTCCACTCCTGTGCTAGATGTTTAAATGGCATTTGTTCCCTAAATTTTCTTTGCAAGGTTTTGGAATCGTAGGAAAAGGTAAGCTTAGGATCATATAGATATGGGTTTCCAGAAAGTTCAGTCTTTATACCGATTTGTCCTTTCCAGTTTCCAGACACTGTCGCAGAGTAGAAGAGACTGAAGTTCGAATACTATTTCATACTCGCCTCAGTTATTAAACATTTCATATCCTGAAATGACTGTAATGTTAATAACATACAGATATACATGTCTTAATATACATCACTGTTACCATCACAAACAATCACGCGTTTATTAACATGTGATCCGAATGGTAGGTTACGGATACCATTATCTTGTATATTTTCCAGTTGCCAGTCTTGAAGGGCCCTCAAGACCCTGGCCACGAGCTCCAGTGTACTTTTAACTCTCAGCGACTCTGTGCTCCCATTAACTCCTTCGAATCTTTATAGGCGATCTACAATCCCCTTGCCTCTTTGTTCAGAAGAAAAGATAACCCCAAGTCAGTGCATAAGAATCCACCCTCCCAAAATTTACTACTTTCAACTATTTTACATCGATTCTATTGTGGTATACATTGGGAAAGCACCCCAAGCGCTTCAGTTTATTCTGTCTTATCTCAACTTTTCTTTTTGAGTACTGTCATTAACAGAGAATGACGAGGTGCTTCAGCTTAACGGAGGCCAAAAACTGGTGTTACAGACTCACTTTCTCCAACCTTGGTCTCCGATCAACGATCACAGACCTCAAAGACGGCACTGTTATGCACTGTTGGGTCCCCAAAATCAGAAGAGACACTAAACCAAACCTCCTCCTCATTCACGGCCTGGGTGCCAACGCATTGTGGCAATGGGGCGACTTCGTAAGTCATCTTGTCCCCTACTTTAACATCTATATTCCAGACCTCGTCTTCTTCGGGGACTCGCACACTACCCGGCCAGAGAGAACGGACTCGTTCCAAGCTCAGTGCATGATGCGTTTGATGGAGGCTAACTTGGTGCAGAAGCTGAGTTTGGTGGGGATGAGCTATGGTGGGTTTGTGGGATATAGTATGGCGGTTCAGTTCAAGGATGTGGTGGAGAGGATGGTGATATGTAGCTCTGGAGTGTGCATGGAAGAGAAGGACTTGAGAGAAGGTGTGTTTAGAGTATCTGATTTGGAAGAGGCTGCTAAGATTTTGGTGCCACAGACTCCAGATAAGCTTAAGCAGTTGGTGGGTTACACATTTTACAAGCCACCTCCTATGGGACTCGTGCCTTCTTGCTTTCTAGCTGATTTTATTGACGTAAGAGCAATCAGATTCTGAATCCAACCCTGTTTCTGTTTTTACTTGACTAAATTCCTTAGGAATTAGTCTGTGTTTAAAGACATTGGGAGTTTTGGTCAAAATTGAGCAGGCTATGTGTAGAGAGTACGTGGAGGAGAAGATAGATATGATCAGAGCCATTCCCAAGGACAGAAAGCTTTCTGACTTACCCCAGGTTTCCCAGGTTAAAATTGAACCCTTCTTAGTTTGGTTTTGTTCAAAAATTTGATTATCTAACTCTCTAGTCCATATATATATATATATCATGTAGCCAACTTTGATCATGTGGGGAGAACATGATCAAGTGTTTCCTCTGGAACTGGGACATCGATTAAAGCAGTGAGTAGTAGGCACACTGGTTTGAGAATAGACTGCTAATACGAAAATGGTGGTACTGATTTTGGGTTTTAACTTTTAATAAAACAGGCATCTGGGCGATAACGCTTATCTGGCAGTGATAAAGAATGCGGGGCACGCAATAAACTCAGAGAAGCCCAAGGAGTTCGCAGAGCTTTTGAAATCGTTTCTTGTTGACTTTAAGCTTCCAAATCATCAATGTCTCCAGTAAAGTATCTGCCAATCCCAATGCTTGATCAAGTGTACTATTCTACTCAATGCTCAAAGCTGTTAAAAGTTGAGGGACAAGGTTAACTGTAGAAATTTCTTGATTTTCTAAATAACACACGCAGTGTTGTTTATTGTCTTCCTAATGTTTGATTTAGAGCTGCAATTTTTAATCGTTACCCCACCATGCCTATCTGCCGCTTTAGAATATACATTGCAGTGTGTTGCAGTTTGGTCCTCAATTTTGCAAAAATAATTTTTTATTAAATAAAAAAAAAGAAAGGATAAAGATCTCCTAACGCCTGAGAAATCTACCAGTCAAAGGTCAGACTTTTGCACCTAACCCAGGAATGTATGAGTTATGAGCCACAAAGTTTTTATCACAAAACAGCAAATGCTGATTAGACGCTTTGACAACAGCCACAAAAATGAGATTCCACTTCACCCATAGAACAGACTTGAAGGTACAAGGACGTCTTCATGTTGAACACTTCATCAAATTCTTCTCGCAGACGTTAAATTTGGCATAGTAATAAGTAACAACGTATCATGAATTTAGAACAATTGACTTAGCTTATTTTATTACCAGAGAATCAACTTAAACAATTATAATTCAACCTAACCTCTCCAACGACGCATATCGATAGTCTGCCCACGCTTCATGTCATTTGCCCACATTAGTGTTTCAGCTAAATGGACAAAAGAGGTAAAATTATAGGGCAAAGGAATGAACTAATTTTGTTGATGAAAGACAAAATGAAATGACCATTAAGGAAGCAATCAAGAAAGAGGGAGGAGGTCTCAAATCCACTGAGACCTTGCCCAAACAGAATCAAGAAGTCAACTAAAAAGAGAAAAGCTCAAGTTGTTTTAGTTCAAAAACCAAATTAGAGAAGGGACAAGTGGCATACTATAAAACCAAACTCAAAGCAACCAGCATATGAGAATTCACATGGCCAAGTCTAAAGGGAAATGAATCTATATATCTAAGAAGACAACCACAATCATTCAAAAGTAGCAAACTTCAAAAAGCAACTGTCTGAAATCATCTATTGGTCATTTAGATACAAGCCAATGGTCCACCACCCCACAGAGATCCACCAACAGGTAACGCTACCTGGTTCCCATTTCTTACCAAAACCAGCTCAGAAAACCACTCTTTTCTATCCCAGCTAATTCTGAAAAATCAATCAATACAAGTAGCAAAAGAATTAAAAAGATGTCTGAAAGAACTTAGGCTAAAGCTAGGCCAAGTAAATGACAATAATTTGAGGAAAGTAACTATCTGAACTTTCTTAGCAAATAACCAAGATCATGACAGTTGGATAATGAGATGTTTGTGGTCACATAATTTGAATTCACAGAACAAACCTTTAATGTTTCATATCACATTTGGAAATGGAGAAATAAATGCAACAAAATTTAACAGTAAGACAAGCCAAATTGCACTTTTACCTAAAAGATTTTTCCAATTCATTGTGGGATATTGCAGTGTATGAGAAAGAATTGGTTGATTTCTTCCAGCCACTTGGCTTGGTCTTTTCTCTATCTGATGGCTCATGGCTTTGGTTAAGCTCATTAGTTACCATAAAAAATTTTCAAAATATGCCCCTTAGATACTACAATCAATGAGCAATGTTGTAACAGATGATAGACTCTAATAAATCGGTTGAAAGAAAATGTTTCTTAACCTACACCAATGGACTACACAATTACTAGTTTTTCAACTGTTACCGATAACACTAAGATTAAAATTGTGGTCAATAAAGTAACTAAGAAGTTCTACCCTAGATTTCAACCTGTTAAATGCATTCCTGTTAGTAAATGCATAAAATGAATTACTTAACATGGAAAATATAAACTATTATCATTCATATAGTTTAAAAAACTCTTTTTTTTAAACATATAAAATTTGTCATTAGTTACAATTACAAATAAAATCCCATTGTAAACATTACTTTTTGCTTTAACCTAAAACTTCAGCAAATAGAACAACTACTGCATGTATTCAATTGCACGCATAAGCATATGCATATTGCAAAGATTCAGAAGTTGCTTACCTCTACTTGATGGTCATCTCCTTTAGGTTGTTCACCTGCCAAGTTGAAAGTATCAAAAGTGGAAATCAACGATTATGATGACTAATTTCATAAAGAAGTTGAAACATATTAGATGGAAGAATATTAGCCTCTTTTGAGCTGAAAAAGGTGAAATTTAATCAGCAAATGACAGTCCTTTCATCATAATGAAAATAGTCTGCCCATTAAATCACAATATTCATCAGGGCCCAAAGGCTCTTGCTTCCACAGAACAATCCCACAATAAAATGTATGAATGAAAAGAAACAAGAAGCATATACCACAGATAAGGCAATTCCTGCAACAAATATTTCATCAAATAGCAAGACCTTTGACAATTAATATAATAAATATGTGCTATATGTGGATTATTTGAGCCTAACCAAATCCATCAGCATTCATTTTGTCACAAAATTGATATTTCAATTACACAACAATTATTTATCTCATAATCAAAACAAGATTGGCTCACAAAACATCAAACAAACTTCCTACACAGTCCTCGTAATTACTATCAAGAAAGAGGAAATCCGAAAATATATCATATCTATTGGATAGAAAAAGATTGGAAAAGGAGAGAGATTTCTCCTTTAGATCAACAGGCCCTGAACAATAAGCCTAACAGTAACTCCCCAACACTTTTTAACTTCACTAAGAAACACTTATAAGATTCAAGGGACCCACTTTCCTAAGGAAAGAGAGTTATTCTAACTTACCTCCTTCCTCTGGCAGATCAGAGGTCCACAGAGTGAGGTTATCCCTTAGAAGTTGCATGATAAGGGTGCTGTCCTTGTAGGATTCTTCGTTGAGGCTATCAAGTTCTGCTATAGCTTCATCAAATGCTTGCTTAGCCAAGTGACAGGCCCTGAACAACACAGATAATGTAAGATTAGAGGAAAATATTCACATCCACAAGGAAGCAGTACATGATTTTCAAATATGTTGTAAAATATGGAGAAATTAACATATTCCACCACATCATTATTATTATTATCGCTTTTAAGAGGGAATGGGGTGTTAAAATCTTTTAGAACAAGCGTGTTAACCTTTCAGGGGAATTCAATATTTCGTAGAAGAAAACAGAAAAGTTCAAGGCTAAGCCAAGTCTGATTGGATGAGTTGGTGGCAGATCTGAGGAAGCAGTAGAAGTGGCAGCCTGCAATGCAACAAAAAGCATCCTTCATTGAGTGATCCATTCTGTTAAACTTAAAGATTAAACTCAAGAAATTGAAAAGGAAAAAGTGGAGAACAAATTAATCTCAAACAGAATGGAAAAACAGCAAACACCTCATAAGCCTTGAGGGACTGGTCTGCAGCTTCTTTACGATCATCACCACTTTTAAACTCAGCTAGATAGCGGTAGTAGTCTCCTTTCCTACCCCCAACAGAAAACAAATGTTTCATTATCATAGAAAATAAATTATTGGATGTTTGAAAATTTCTAAACAAGAAGAACGCATGTATAAATAGCACTATATCAGTAAAAAGAGCTTTTCAAGTCCTAGAAAGACAAAATACCACATGTCATTCAAAAGACAAGATCGTAATCTGGTTGCCAAACATAAATACCCCCATATGATATTGTTGCAAAGCATTACTTAGGCCTTTGGATGCACTATTCCACAGAAAAAAACAGCAAATAAACTCGAATTATATTACAATTACCTAAAATAAAAAAAAATTTCTTCATCTTCAAAAGCCTTATCCCCTTTTCCATGTATAGTATAGTATTCCTCTCAGTTAAATCAACTCAACAGCTAAATGAAAAGGGAATTATAATGATCAATAAATCTCACATCTTATAGTAAAAAACAGTTGATTCTCCCGATGAGGAAGATGGAAGAAGATGCTGATCAATGACTGACAATATGTCATTGCATATCTTTGAAAGCTCATCTTCAACCCTGTGCCTGTATTCCTTTATCTTCTTCACGTTTTGTTCATGGCCCTTTGCCTCCTCCTTCTGTTCAATGGAAGACAATATTCTCCATGACGCCCTTCTAGCACCAATGACGTTCTTGTAACCCACTGAGACCAAATTCCTCTCCTCAATAGTCAACTCCACATCTAATTTGGCAACTTTCTTCATTGTCTCCACCATCTCTGCAACAAAAAATTTGGAGATGGAGAGAAATCGAAAAATAAAGAAATGAAATATAATAGCGCTGTGAGGATAGGGATGGAAAAACAAATTAACAAATGAAATATAATGGTACTGTGGTTATTATGATAGCTAGTCTCATGTTTGTGAACAAGAAATGCCATTTTAATTGCAGTTTAAAACAAGCATGACACTTCCCAAAGAAGAAAATCCACTATACATTGATGCAAGTTGCTAAGTAGGGTCCAGAAAAGTTTCCCAAGAACACAAGTAACTTATTGCAATTGCGAAGGAACCGAAAGGAAACAAAATGCCAAGTACACCGTGTCGTCTACATTAAATGATACTACTGTTATCCAAGGAACTTGAGACTTTAGTACCAGTTCAACATATTCAAGCACTTAGAAGTGATCAACTGGCTCGATAAAAAACATATTAACCTATTTGAGGACGTGATCCTTGAGATGAAGAAATAAGCACGCCCTAATTGATGAGAACCAAAAATGAAAAAAAAAGAAAAACAGAAAAGGATGTAACAAACAGTGAAAACATTCCAGTAAGGGAAAGCCAAATCAGAAATGAACCCATCACTGTACTTCACCCAAGCAGCTACATAATGCTCAAAATTTACAACACTGACCATAGATAACGAGGCCCAGTTCGGCATCAATGGAAGAAAATAAACCCAGATTCATAAATGACGATAAAAAGACATATTATATACCTACTAACCCAAACCCAGAAATTCAATTGAAAAAAACACTACCCACAAACGCTTTGCACACCCATTTCAAATCAAATGTTAGAAAAGATAAAAATTTTTAGATTTTGCACACAAATCGCTAGAATCTAACAAGAACAGAGTGAGAAACAGCAATACCATCGTATCTCTCAGCCTGCTCTGCAAGTCTAGCCAAGTAAACCAGTTGCTCTCTCTCCTTCTCCATCTTGCCTGCTTCTCTCGCTCTCTCTCTCTCTCTCTCTCTCTGGGGGTGTGTGCGTCTGAGCAGTGCAGTTTTTGGTAGCTGCAGAACTGAAACGAGATATACTGGCCGTACGATGTGATTTTATGATGGTTGCATAGTACGATCGACGGTCAAAATCTGCGTTCTGACTTCTGGGGCCTGCTGAAATTGTGGCCGTTAGATGGGAAGTTAGTGGGGGCACAGGGCATGCAATGGAACGACGTTGACCGGTAATACCAATAACGGCTGTCTGGTGACTTGGGTTAATGTTCAGATCAGTGATGATAATGATAAGGTGGGGGCCAGTTAACTTAGTGGAATTTTGTCTGATGCTTTGGATTTTCATAAACAACATTGCTGAAAAATGCCAAGACTTGGAATCCTTTTTTACGTGGAACAATGATATGTTAGAATTGATCACTCTCTTTGGTTCACAAGAACACATGTGCTTATACTTGTCTGGATTCAATTTGGGTTGTTTGTTCTTCCAAGTTGCAGGGAAAGTTCTTTTTTTTTCCTCTCCATAAAATAGAATAGTACTAAAAAATAAAGAAACTGAAACAATGAAAAAAAAAATATAGGTTGCTATTTGTCTTCGCGATTTCAATTAAAATACAAGGAAAGGAGGACCGTTTGCCGTTTCCTATCAGATTTGGAGTCAGCAGGCACTTAGCACAAAGCATACTTTATAGAACAATTACATTCCTAAACACTCCCATTACAGGCAACAGTCAACAAGGCTCATTTCATCAAGCTGTTAAGAGAGATTACTGAGTCATTTATCACCAGACATCGACAATCCCATAGGCTCGCCCATTGACATAATTACAATCTAAATAAGTGCAGATAAAAGGCAAACTGGACAGGTAACTATAGCACAATAATTGCCTTTTGAATCCTTGGAAAGTGTTTTACATTGACTTCTTATAACAAAACCATCAGTAAAACTAACTACAATTTTGTTCTGAAACTGAATTCTACTTATTGATTATTGTGTTCTAAAACATATGGACAAAATGACATTGGAATAAAGCATTGTAATCAATCAAGCATGAAAATATCATTCTCAAAAAGAAATGACTGGCCGGAGACAAATCTTCAATCCAACATCTTTCTCCTAACAGGAATATTGTCAGCGGCATTCACTCACTGGTGCACCCCTACTGGAGCTTGCATCTCCTATGGAGACAGTAGCAAGAGACTTGGACGCCCATGCTCTAGGATTAATAGATCCTTCCTGCAAATGCCTTTTCCTGTATGGCTCCTTAAAGGAAAGGCATAGCTGAATCACTCGATTCAAGTAGGCCTGTGCATGATCCAACAAGCTCCATGATCTGATGATTTGGATGCGCCTTCTCCAAACATACTTGGCTAACCCGCATATTGTTGGGAAAAATAAGTAAAGCAATCTCAAAAGCACAAAAGCAGTAGCCAGTGCCAGACATGTCTCCTGTCTAATCCAGTTCTCAGGAGATCTTGCCCATGGGAATGGACAGTTTTCCTGCTCAATCTGTTCATGCTTTTCATAGTTTGATGGATGTGAAAGCTTATCCAAAGTTGCACCGTTAACGCCTACAGTCAACCACACTCATAAGGTCCCACATTGATCATCTTCCAGTAACAATGACTAATACAAACAGGTCAAAGCTTGAAGCATGCAGATATATGTTAAACATAGTGAAACAACTAACAAAGCTTGCTTACATTTGAATACATTATCTAAGATAAAGCTGCAAAGCACTTCATTAAATTAAAATTTAAGGTCAAATTCAGAAGCAGTGAGAAGAATTCTGTAGCCCACCATGCTTCTCCTTTGAAAATTACCTAAAGCATTATCATGGATTGCGGAGAGAAGAATAAGATTGCCCATTACAGCTCAAGCTACGGGGAGCAGAAGGACAGAATAAAAGTTCTACCTGTAACATCACTGTAGAATGCAATCAGGGAACCGAGAGTGCGAGAGCCATGATAGTGAACACGCATTGTAGAATTCAAAAGGAAAATAGTGGGGAATCCATGCACTCTGTACTTGGAGAGAATGCTGCAGAAATTAATCATTGTTATACTCTGTAGGCAAAACATGTTTGGAAAAAAAATACAAAAAATTCACTTGGATCAATTTCAACTTAAGAACCTCGGTCTGACTGATGATTCTTCGATTGCAAGGTGCAGAATAGATGGATACAAAGAAGAAAGGAGGGAGAAGCTTGGTCTAAAGTTCCTAGAGAAAGGGCACCAAGAGGCATAGAAGAGCACGGCTACATATTCACGACTATTCTTGTGAACCACATTCAGCGCCTTCAGCAATGAGACCTCATCTCCCTTCACCCATGAATTCCACCAGTAAGCATACCGATAAGAATAAGCCTTGAAAGTTAACAGCTCAGCATTCTATCACAAACTGAATACTAGTTATAAATAAATAATTCATCATAAAGCCAATATTCTATCCCTATATCAAGAGTTTGAAAATGGAGAAAAATATTCAAGCAAGTTACAAAATTGATTAACAAGACATCATCTTTTTTATTTGTGTAAGTTGTAGCATAAGGAGTAAGTTGGCAAATGGATGAAGCCTAAAGTGTGTGCAGGTGAGAATACATGCACATAAATGGATACCCAATAACAAAATAGGTAACTGATCACCACGAATCACGTCTGGACCAATTGTCCTCATTCGAACCTGGCAAAAAGACCACAACTGATTCAAGCCAAAACGAAAACACTGAGTACCATTTACCACTAGATAGTTGTCAATTAGCGTCAATAATCTTGAAAACACCAAATCTCAAAGCTTGCAATTTATACAAACTTAAAACAGAATCTTGAGAAAGAAGAAGAAGAAAAGCAAAATACTTTACTGACTTCTGTAACAGCGACGACACGAAAAGAATCGGAATCAGCATAAGGGGAACAAAAGTTTGGATCTAGAAAGCCAAAGAGCGAATCCGAAAGGGACTGTAGACGACACGTCGGGTGGGCTGGGGAGGCGGAGGAGTACGACAGTCTTCCACAAATCACCGTAAATAGTAACCACATCTGGATCCGCCCATATCTAGACCACCTCCCCATCTCCAACAAAACACTAAGCAAAATACGAGACCAGACAAAGACTAGCTACCGAGTAATCAGGTGGGTTGATAAAGGAAATAAAACCACCATCTTCTTCAGAGCGGAGTTATGGAAAATGGGTAAAAAGAAGAAAGGGAAAGTTGATTTGGGCTTGAAATGGGAAATAGTGTGGTATAAAAGAGACGAAGGGAAACAGATAAGGGAAGGTGGTTTACCGTATCGAATATGGCGAAAGAATACGGTGGAGCCACCCGACACGAGGTGCTCTCTTCTCTTTAACGCTGGCTGTACCACCTGTGCACGTCTATTATATTAATTATTACTAAAAGCATATAATATAAGATTATTTAGTATTTACAGCTTCATGTAATTTACATCTTGCTCTTAGTATCTCTTTCTAATCTATTATTCTTTATTAATTTTCTCCTCCTTCAGCATCCCAAGGGTTATAGGCTTTATCTACCGATGGAATGGCAGCCATCTTATGTAAGCATTTCATCTCAATGTCATTCGTTAGAACTGTTGCTACTTTTTGACATTTTGTGTAGTATAGAAGTTCCAATCCGGTTCTCTCTAAGGACTAATAGGAACTTTTAAATGAAGTCAAACCGAATTCGTAATATTTGTTAATATTAAGTGTTAATGAACATTACATTAGAATAAGTGTTAACGAGGAGGGCGGTTAGATTCCAAAATTCAGCTGGCTAGCTGCCTTTATTGACTACAATTGATCTCCAACTCTTGCGACAGCGACAACCACAAGGACATGCTTGTTGGGAAAACGTTGGCATCTTTCTAGTATGAAACAAAATCATAGATAAAAAGAATACTAGATCTAGGATGGATGGGCAACCTCCTTAAGAAGTGGACGGATAATAGTTGATGTTTCGCACTCTTAATTCCCAGGTGCCCTACACCATGTTCACTTCCATTCCTATGCTGCAACAAATATTACACAAGAGTTGTATAATTTCTTAATATAGTTGATAAATGAATACATGTGAAATTTGCAACAGGCCTATGAGTCCACACGAGAAGGAAAGTTAGACTACACACAAGTTTAAGTGAGATTCTATTCTAAAACTAATTGACAATAGGTGGAATAGCTCACTAGACTTATATGTTAATCTTCTTTCTCCTCTTTTTCTAATATAGGATACTTCTCTATGAATATTATCAACGCTACACTCTTGCTCAAATCTTTGATCTCTCATGTTTTTTGTTCCACTTCATGGCGCCTTAGAAAAACTTAAAAACAAAGGACGTAAATTTCTCTTAAATTTTGAAACTCATAGCATTTTAAACATGTATACTGTAAGATAGTTGGTGTATTGATTTACCGCAATAATAGACATGGTAAATGTACAATTTTGCTTCTCCTTCTTTTCTCGTAATGTTATTTATATATTAATATTTTGTGTTTCTAACAAATTTGTTTAAATACTTTTTGGACATGATATTTAATATTTGTTGATGAGATAAGCAATATCAAATATGATCACTTCACTAAATTCAGTATATTGCAAAAATAATGAATAATTTATTGGGTTCGTGTCTGTATAAAATTTTGGTTTCTGCAAATAATTGTTGACTTTTTAGTTTGGTCTTCACCAACCAATAATGAACCCAAAAAATAAAAGATTTCTTAAGATACAAAGAGACGTCAATAATGGAAGAAGATAAGTGCAACATCATAAGTTTTTCCCTCTTCTTCCACATTTTTTCCTTACACCTTAACTATACTACCTCACTTAAGCTCTATTTCGCTACCAATTAACAATCTTGACACCTCAATTATACTATCGCACTTAAACTCTATTTTGCCACCAATTAGCAATCTTGACACCTCAACTAAACCTCCCACTCGAGCTTTATTTTACCATTAATAGGTAATCCTAACACGTGAACTATTTTCACCCACTTAAGCTCCATTTCAATAGTAATGGGTGATAGCAACATTTCTCCACCAATAAGCAATTGAGTGGTGTGAGTATATTTTTGTATGTATACTTATAACTATTTAACATATATTGGTGTCTGTTATATCAGCCAATAGTTTGATAGTTAATATAAAAATTACATTACAATACTTTTTTGTACGTTGTTATTGCCCATAAGTTGAGTTTCCCCGAAGATATATTTGTTAGTGTGGAAAATGAATTATGGAACCAATTGACAACTATTTCATTTTAGTATAAACCATTATAGGGTGCTTAATTTGACTCCTTATATATCGATTGGCTAATAATGGGTCAGAACGGACTTAAGTTGTCTATGATCTAAACTTGATCTAAAAATTTTAATATTAGCTCAAGCCTGACGGGAGGCCCTATCGGGTGTGGAGCCTTATCAAATTCGAAGTTTGTGGCTTAAGCTTATCAAACTTTAGACCTAAAGCTTGCGACTTGAGTTTTAGCTCGATCAAGCTTGCCTAAACCTGAGTCTGAGCTCGATCAGGCTTGCAACTTGAGTTTGAGCTCTATAAGGCTTGCCTAAACCTAAAGCTAGATCGGTTGAACCAAATTTGAAAAAAAAACATGCTTTAGTTTTGAAATCTTTGCTCTTTTCTTTTGCGTCTTTGTTGCTTGCTTTTTTTCTTCATGAATAACTATATAATTAATTTAATTCTTAAAAAAACACACAAATAAGAATAATCATTCTAAACTAAAATATTGTTTTATATGTTGTAGAATTCATATAGATGCAAGAAACAAATACTACTTAAATTAGACGCTAGTTATCAAACTGATAAATAAAGTTCCCAATTCCTAAATCTAGTGAAAACATGAACCAATCGAAAAATATCAAATAATGGATAAGTGATTCCCATAAAAAGCTCAATTTAGGGAGTCAAGTAACAAGACTTTCGATAAGGACAAATTTCCAAGGTTTTTATACAAAATAAAAATTGCATACTTACCCAAAACTGTAAAGAGACCCGAAACACAATGGAATGTGGTATTACAAAGGTTGTACAAGAAATATGTAAAATAGACAAGATAATGAAAATGAACTAATATGCAAGCTTTTACTTAGAAAAAAAGTATTCAAAATTACAAAATTTCAACCACAAATGTTACCAATCTTTGCACACTTGGTTATTGTCTTTCAATATATCTTCATAATGACCATGATTATTAAGCTCATTAATAGTAAGTAATTAAGCTAGACATACAACTTTGATATGGACTTACTATAAGGTAAGCCTTCGCATAAGAAAAAACTTGCATAAAAACTAGTCTATATATGGAAATTCTTTCATAGGACAATAGAAAATGATCACTACAATAAGAAGTCAAAATGAAGGCGATTTGGGACAAGTTGGAGACCATTGCACCTAAGTTTAAGACGCCAACATGGTTTCAAGACTCAAAAACTCATCAGTTCTTGATGGGTCTTGATGATTCAGTGTGTGATACAGTTTTTGTTATGAATAAAAGCAACGTACATGATGATTAAAAGGAAGAAAGAAGACAACGTCGAAACAGGATGTTAGCCCCAGAAATTTTTTTTATAATTAAGCATGATTAGTATGATTTTTAAATCTTAAGTGAGTAAATTGAGATGGAATTAATTAAGTAAGTTGAAGTTAGGTAGCATGAAATTAAATTGAATTAAATGTGTTAGTTGAGAATTAAATGTGTTAGAAGTGTTAGTTGACATTAAATGAAATAATGGGCTTTGGGCC
>JAOQMR010000006.1:7478695-7491731 GCA_027563865.1 Erythroxylum pelleterianum | reverse complement strand
AACCTATTGGTTTTGATATAACATTTGGTGGTATGATCGAAAGTGCCTTAGAAAGCGGACTGAACTTACCTTTCGATCCAGTTCTGGTTGAAGGATTACTACGAGAAAGGAACATTCAAATCCATAGGTTTTTTCTTACTTATTTATACCTTATTATCTTCTTTTAATTTAATTGAAAAAAGGCATAAACGTTAGTAAGTGTTTATTTTAAATAGTTATATATTAAGATCTTTTGATAATTTATTCAATCTTTATTTTTTGACATGACTTTTAAATGTATACAAGTATATTATTAGTAAAAAATCTTACTTTAAGGAACCTTATAAAATTTGACAACTTTTTTTTAATTTTTAAAAATCATTGAAAATAATTTATCTTTAAGATATCTTTCAAAATTTTGTTGAACTGCTTTTAATTATTTTAAACTAGTATATTATCAGGTGTTGACAACAAATAAAGTTAAGATATCTCTCGGACATACAAAGATCACCTAAATAGATATTATCTTCTATGATTTCATTAAAAAGGTTATAAAAATACCTCTGTCGTAGTTTTTTGATATCATTTTTAGTTACGAGCACTCACCCTATTTCATTTTTTATACAACGAATCATTGAAGACTGAAAATTGATGTCCCAACACCTAAAGAACAATGCATCAACCATGAGCAAACACAATTTGAAACAATTACAAGTACATCTAACATAGAAGAAATTTTTTTGAGATACTAATTAATCAAAATTTCAACTATTACATTTTTAAAAATAAATTTATCAAAGTTAAAATTTATCAATAAAATACATAAACATCCAATTTACATACATTCCCAATATTTAGTGTTATAAAATGAAAGTTTTGACATATTTAACATTTTTAATCGTTCATTTTTCTAAAAATTATATGGTTAATAAACTAAAAACAAATTAATTAATAAACATCATCAGGTACCATATGGATGGAAAAGAAAGGCATTTGGCATATCTTTTGGAAGGGTTGAGATTGAGAGGAAATCATTATGATTGGGAAATGCTAATGAAACATCAAAAGAGCAATGGGTCGCTCTTCAACTCACCATCTGCAACAGCTGCTACTTTGATCCACGACCATCATCATAAATGCTACGATTATCTTAAATCTGTTTTGGACAGATTTCAGAATACAGGTATGTATGTAGTACATAGATTTTTAAATTTTATTTTGATTGGATTGATAGAAAATTAATTTTTTTTTGTGCTTTAACAGTTCCCACAGCATACCCACTAGACATTTACATTCAACTTTGTACTATTGACAATCTTCAAAAGCTAGGGATAGACCGCCATTTCCATAAAGAAATCGAAAATGCTATGGCTTATATTTACAGGTACTCTTCTTTACCCTTTTTATTGGTTCTCTTCTTTTTTTCTTTTCCTCCGTTAAATTAACCTGCATTTTTGTTTGATCTTAAAGATGTTGGTTGCTGGGCAGTGAAGAGATATTCTTAGACATTAACTGTCTTGCCATGGGATTCAGGTTGCTTCGGATGAATGGATATGATGTCTCTTCAGGTACCTCGAACCGTTATTGCGATTTGTCATAATTTCTCGTCATCCTAGAGGTTTAGCTTGTAATCACCTTAATCCTTTGTTGACAGATGCATTAGAACAATTTCAGGAAGAGAAACGTTTCTTCAGCACAATAGGTCTCCAATTTGAGAACATAGACACAGTCCTGGAGTTATATAAAGCTACCTTGACAAATATTAACCAAAACGAACCGATTCTTGATAGAATAAGAGAATGGACACGTTTTTATCTGAAGCAGGAACTACGAAATGGACCGTTCCAGGACAAAAGAATGCACGGAGAGGTATTGCCAATTAGCTTTGGAAACTCAATCTAATAAAGAACTCATCTGTCTCAGTTTTTATGATATTTGATGAGTTTCTTTAGGTTGAACATGCTCTGAGGTTCAGATACGATAGTTTGGATCGACTAGAAGGAAGGAGAAACTTGGAATGGCATCAACTTGACAATACTAAACTTC
The DNA here is from genome assembly GCA_027563865.1 of Erythroxylum pelleterianum. Lineage (NCBI taxonomy): Eukaryota > Viridiplantae > Streptophyta > Magnoliopsida > Malpighiales > Erythroxylaceae > Erythroxylum > Erythroxylum pelleterianum. The sequence goes on along the minus strand of JAOQMR010000006.1, from coordinate 7,489,706 downwards.
TTAAAACATCATACAGGTGAGTGCGTGAAGTTTCTTATATTCTACTATGAACGATCAAGGGTTTGTTCTAGTTTTTTCTCGAAAACTCTTTTATGAGTTCTTGTGTCATTTCAGGACCCTAGTCGACAACAAATCGCTCTTGAAATTGTCTCTTCGAGATTTCAACCTCTGCCAATCCACTTATAGAAAAGAACTCAAGCAACTTGAGGGGTATACAAAATTTTCCATAGTTCAAAGTATTTGGAAATTTTTTATAGTTTTTAATTTTTATAAAAATATATTTTTATTTTTTGAAAAACTTTTAGAATTTTATTGTTTGTTCAATAAAAGACATTAAGCTTTTCTAGTATTTTGAATTAAAAAAACCACTCAATTTTTTCATATTTAAAAATTTTCTTATAATTTTGAAATTTTCAAAAAATATGGTCTTTAGATTTTGGTTAAAAAATAACAGCAAAACACACACCTTATAAATATCAACTTAAATATTAAATTCGAAATGAGTTAATTATATTTGATCCAAATTAATAATTTATTAATTATTTTAAATTATTAATTTCAATCAAGTTTTATTGATTTAAGTCAAGTTTAAAAATTAAGTTGAGTTGATATATGATTAGTCCAAGTATAATGTTTTGAAAAATAATTTTCTGTAATTTGTTACATTGAATGAGTGAAAATTTGAAAATTATATAAAAATTGAAAGTTTTTTAAATTAAATTTTCTAAAATTTGTTACATTAAATGAGTAGCTCATTTCTTTTATAGACTTGGAATAACATAAAAGTTGACTTATATTATGGTTATGGAATCAGATGGGTGGAGGAGAGCAGAATCGGAGAACTAAAATTTGCAAGGCAGAAGCTAACCTACTGCTATATGTCTGCTGCTACGGTTTTGATCGCCCCTGAAGACTCAGAGGCTCGCATATCCATGACCAAGAACTGCGTCATGGCAACTGTTATCGACGACTTGTTTGATTTCGCTGGCTCAAAGGAAGAATTGGGGAACATGCTTCAACTGTTTGGAAGGTCCGAGATTGATATTTTCACCTTTCTCTATAATAAAATCTATCTCAGGAATTGGAACTGGCCTTGATGGAGAAACCTTTCTGTTGAATTTCCACAGATGGCAAGGAGATTCCAGCATCGGTTACTGCTCAAAAACTGTTGAGATATTGTTCCTTGCACTTGAAACCGTGATCAACGAGCTTAGCTCCTTAGCTTCTCGTCGACAAGGAAGAGATGTGACACACCATATGGTTAAAATAGTGGGTGTTCCTTAAAAACATATATACTCTGTTTTCATAATTCCCTTGGTTCCAGGGCAAGAACTGAAGTTGAATTTTGATGTGCAGTGGCATGATTTGCTGAGTTTTATGATGAAAGAAGCAGAGTGGGCTAGAGAGGATCGTGTTCCAACGTTGGAGGAGTACATAGAAACCTCCATTGTTTCATTTGCACTGGGACCTATCATCCTCATACCTCTGTTTTCTATTGGACCCGTGTTGTCTGAAGAAGTGCTTGCTTCTGCGGAGTACGATAATCTCTTCCGACATGTCAGCTTAGTTGGTCGACTTCTCAATGACCTTGTCTCTGTTAAGGTAATCACAAAACACGAAACACCATCAACCACCATTCCAATTTTCTCTCAGCTTTTTCTCTTTTTCCCTGCAAAATAAAAAATAACCAATTTTTGCAGACAGAAGCTGAACAGGGTAAGCTGAACAGTGTAATCCTGAGAATGCTCCAAAAGTCCATGACTGAAGAAGAAGCAGTGAGCGAAACTAAGAGACTGATAGGGAGTTACAGAGTGGAGTTGCTACGAATGGTGCTGGAAACAAAAGACAGTGAAGTCCCAAAAGCTTGCAAGGATTTCATATGGAAGATGAGCCACGCTTTTCACTTTTTCTACAATGAGAAGGATGGATATTCCTGTAACAGTAACAAGCTTAAAGACGAGAAGTCTATTCTCTGGGAACCAGTCATTGTTCCTCAAATTATGTCTTTTGAGAAAAATGAGAAATATTAGCAAAAATAAAATAATTGTGGTCTTGATTTGACCTTCTGCTTCATGTTTTTGCCTTTTAATTTGATCATCTTCATCTTTCACCTTAGAATCTGCTTAGCGTTGCCCGAGCTATTCTGGATTGGGCTGAGGTCAGAGCCTTTTTTTGATTATGTTATTTATGAACAGAATTGGATGTTCACAAGTGCTGTCTCAAAGGCATGATTGCCCAAAATTAGCTATATTTGATATCGAAGTTCAAATCTTTTCATTGTTTAAGTCATGAAAATATAACAAAAGAGTATGAAATAATACTGCTTTATTTTGAATTTTCAAAATTTGACTTTTAAAAATAGAAAAGCAAAAGAAATTATTATTAATTTAATAATGATAAAAAGTCTAATAGTCTAGTCTCTGATCACAGAAATAATAGTTTGACTTGACTTGACAGTATTCTGATAAAAAGTTCCAAGCTCCATGAATCGAGGAAAGAATAATATTTAACATTGTAAAAAATAATTTAATAATATCAATTAATATTACAAAGTTACTTTTATAAACTTCAAGTGATTCCATTGCTTCTGCACGTGGGGGTGGGACTTTTAAAAGTCAACAACTACCTTAAAAAATCCAGTTGCCAAGTTGACAGGAGTGGCCTTACTCCATAAATAGCCATTCTTCCTCTAAAAAATATATAATAAAATTTTCCCTTTTTGAATATTTTTAGGTTTATTTATTATGATATTTTAATGATCAGATCAAGAATTAACTTGATAAAATAAAAGATTTAAGATTTAAATGTTTAACTTAACATATAATAAAAGTTGAACGAAACTAAAGAATTTGAAATGAAATTAAAGAGATAAATTACCTATATCCATTGAATAAATTGAAATTTAATTAAAAAGGATAACATTACATAAAAATTAATTAGTTTATTCTAGTTTATAAAAATTAATTAATCTAAAAAAATAAGTCAGTTAATTAATAAACTAACTGATTTTTAATAATAAGAATTATTAAGGAAAATGAAATAAAAGAGATTTTGATTTTTTGCAAAATAATCCCTGGATTTCTTGAACTTTATGATACTGGCCGGCATTTACCACACAAAATTGGCGATATTGGCGGCATTGAAAGCTGGTATCGTATAATAAAGTTTTGTACCATTTTTTTGGCTTGTATAAAACCTTCTGACTGATACTAGCCGGTATAGTATAAAATTCAAAATGTTGGTTTTAAAATAGAAAAGTAAAAATTTTTATTAATTTAATAATAATAACGATAATATATATATATATACCCTCGTGCTTAGAAGTTGAATCGTAAAAGAGATTCATATCTTTTATTTCCAATTTCCAAACAATTCCAAGTTTCAAATCAAAATTTTCAATTCATTGATTTTCTTCATAAATTGACAATAACTAAATTACATTAACATTGAACCAACACACACAAACAATTCCAACTTTCAAACTCAAATTTTCCAATGCATTAATTTTCTTTATAAGTTGACAATGCCTAAGTAATTTTTTTTAAAGTTTGCCTCTCGTTTTCTCTCAAGAGTGCAAGCCTTAGTCATGCTTTGATTGTGCATGTTTTGTATTGCTAGTCAAGTAGATTTGGTCGTTTCTTTTCTTATTTCTGGATCATGGATCCGAAATTCCAAAAATTCTCAATTAGAGAGACAGAAAGCATTAATTTTGTGATTCCTACGGAAGATATGCAAAAGGAGGAGATTAACTATGAATTATGCCTGCTTGGAAAACTGGTTGGAGAAAGAGCTGTGAACTCGGATGCAAGTTAGTGGGGGCAAAATTTTACTAGAGGCAAAAAAAAATTTTAGTGGGGGCAAAATTTTAGTGATAGCAAAATTTTAATTTTTTATGAGTTAAAAATTTAAAATAATATTTTTTTTCCTATAAAAGTTTTTGGGGCACTTGCCCCCACTGTGGCTCCGTCCTTGGATGCAATGGAAAGAACTTTACTGAGTCTGTGACATCCTATGAGGGGAGTGTACATCAAACCGATGGGTGATAACAATCTCTATTTGATTCAATTTTATCACATAATTGATCTAAAGAAAATGTTAGTAGGAGGATTGTGGTCTTTTAACAAATATATTTTATTGGTTCATCAATGGAAGGAAGTGGAGAATCTAGATGACATCGACTTCATTCATGCAAATATTTGGGTGCAATTTCATGATCTCCCCCCGTGTTTTGCTTATGAGGCTTTGGCAAAGAATATAGGTAACTTGATGGGCATCTACCTGGAATATGACTCTGTCAATAAAAGAAGTTCATGGAACAGTTATGTGAGAGTTTGGATTCACGTAAATGTTGAGGAGCCTTTAATGAGGAAGAAGAGCATAAGGAAGCAAGGTCTAGAACCAATGGAGATAACGTTTAGCTATGAACATATTTCTCTCATCTGTTATCTCTGCGGAGTAATAGGACATAGTGAATCAAATTATCTCAAACTGCTCGACAAACTAGAGGAGGATCTCTGTCGCGAATGGCTAGAGGAAATTCAAACAGAAGTACGGGCAAAAAATGCAAGAAAGAAGGTGCAGTGGGAACGCGATCCTAGGAACGAGTTCACCGCTGATTTTGTCCCACAAAATCAGGATTTTAAATTTTCAAAAAAGGTAGATAAGAGTCATCATAGGATGTGTAACCACTTTTCCTTTTTTCATAAGAATTTCACGTTTAAGTCAACTGCAGGCAATCCTCATCAATTGGGAATTAGTTATCATGGGCCCAGTAAAAGCACAGTTGATGTGGCGACGAATAATGTGACTGGGCAAACAGAAAAGAAAGATCCAGTTATGAATATAGATGAAAGTAAAAAAGTACTCACCAAGGAAATACAGAAGCTATTTCAGTCGATGGGATGAACACTGGTGATAATTCATTTTCTTCGATTTCCTCACAACTCACCAATCAAATACCAACGGCTGGTCTTGCTCAGCAGACCCGCTAAGAGGTATGAATTGTATTGCCCGGAATTGCTCTGGATTAGGCAACCAACAGACAGTTTGTACTCTTAAGGATCTTGTTAAATTTAATAAGCCTTACATTCTTTTTTTATGTGAAACTCTTATGAACTCTGATAAGATTGAAGAAATTTAAAATATTTTGAAGTATGACTCATGTTTTTGTGTTGATCGGATTGGCCGCAGTGGTGATATGGCCATGTTTTGGATGGATAAAGTTGCTGCTACTGTCATAAGCTTTTCTAATAATCATATTGATTTGGTTGTTGACAATTTGTTTACTCCTAAATGGCATATCACTAGTTTTATGGCTTCCCGAATTCTAATAGGAAACGTGCTAGTTGGGAATTACTTCGCTCTCTTTCAAGACTTTATAATCTTCCTTAGGTTTGTTTTGGAGATTTTAATAGTATTTTTTTCTCTGAATGATAAATTAAGAGGAGCAAATTATCCTAGCTTTTTGATGGAAGGTTTCATAAATTGTATTGTGGACTGTAACTTTGTTAATATTCCCCTCACCGGTTTTGGCTATACATGGGAAAGAGGAAGAAATTCAAACTCTCTTATCTTAGAGAGATTGGATCGCGCATTTGTGAATAAAGAATGGATGGACATCTTTCCTCATTATAAACTATATAATCTTGTGTGTGCTACCTCCGACCATAATCCTATAAAATTGGTTGCTGCGTCTAAGCTTCCCATTAAGAAGATCAACCGTTTTAAGTTTGAAAACAAGTGGTTAACAGAGGAAGGGTTTACTGATTTTGTTGTTTGGGTTTGGGATACTAATAGGCATATTGATGTTCTTTCTCTCCTCAAAGACTGTGGGTCCAAATTGCTTAATTGACATAAGCATTTAGGGAATAATTTTACTGAAAGAATTAAAACTATCAAGAGGAACATGGAGCTGTCTCGCCAGAATAATAACAGTGATTCTCTTAGAATGCAAAAATCTGAGCTTAATACTCTTCTCGCCCAGGAAGATATCTATTGGAATCAATAATAAAAGATTTTTTAGATGCAATATGGGGAGGCTAACTCGAAATATTTTCATGCACAAGCTTATAAAAGAAAGAGATTAAATCACATCTCCTTGCTTGTTGATGATAATGGCCAGCAGGTTTCAGATGAGGATGGTATAAGTACTATTGTTCTTGATTATTTTAATCAATTATTCTCGGCTTCTAGTGGGGATGATTTTAGTCAGTTTTCTATTATTAAATCTATTGTGAACCAGGCTGATAATGATTTGTTACTAGCAACCTTGCAGCTTGATGAATTTAGGAAAGTAATTTTTAAGATGCATCCGGATAAAGCTCTTAGGCCAAGTGGCATGAACTTCACCTTTTATCAGAAATGCTGGCATATCTTGGGGAATGATATCTTCAACAACTGTCATACTTGGATGGAGAATTGTTAGTTTCCTAATACACTTAATGATACTGTGGTTGTCTTGATTCCTAAAAAAGATAAACCTAATTGCATGAAATACTTAAGGCCAATAGCTTTATGTAATGTTATCTATAAAATTATTGCTAAAGTTATTAATAGGCTCAAAATTCTTTTACGTAGGATTATATCGCCTATGCAATCGACTTTTGTTCCTGGCCATTTAATCACGGACAATGTTATGGTGACTTTTGAAATTATCCACTATATAAAGAATAAAGGGAAAGGAAAATTTGGTGAAGCTGCTTTCAAAATTGACATAACCAAAGCCTATGACAGAGTTGACTGGGATTATTTAAGATTTATTCTGCTCAAGCTGGGGTTTGACAACAGATGGGTTAATCTTATTATGTTATGTGTTACTACTGTGAATTATTATGTTTCTTTCAATGGCTTTGAGGTTGGTCCTATTGTGCCTAAGCGTGGGTTGAGGCAAGGGGATCCTCTGTCTCCTTATCTGTTTATCCTTTGTGTTGAAGGTCTTTCAGCGTTACTTAGGAAGAATGAGGATCAAGGTGATATTCATGGTATAACTATTTGTCAAGGCAGTCCTAATATCTCTCGCCTTTTTTTTTGTAGATGACAACTTTCTCTTTTTTTAGAGCTAATATGACTTAATGCAACAACATTAATAATTTGCTTGTTATTTATGAGAAAGCTTCGGGGCAAGCGATCAAATTTCAGAAATCTGGCATTATGTTTAGCTCTAATATAACACCTGCTGATATGCATGCTGTGGAAACTATCCTGGGGATCAGCACCCCTATTGATCTTGAGCGTTATTTAAGTCTTTCTTCTTTAATTGGGTGACAAAAATGCAAGTTTTTGCGTTTATAAAAGATAGACTTAGTAAATGGATTTCTAGCTAGAAAAATAAGATGCTTTTAAAGCTGAGAAAAGAGATTATCATTAAAACAGTTGCTCAAGATCTTCCTGCTTATTGTATGAGTGTATTTTTTATTCCTCTGGGAACCTGTGAAGAGCTGCAAAAAAATGATGAACTCTTTTTGGTGGGGATCTGACAGTAATAATATAAAAAAAATCATTGGGTGAGTTAGGAGCGTCTTTGTGTTAAAAAAAATATGGTGGCATGGGATTTCGGGATCTTCATTGTTTCAATGTAGCTATGCTATGCAAGCAAGCTTGGCGTTTTATTGCCTATCCCGACTCTCTTCTGAGCAAAATATTTAAATTCAGATATTTTTCTTCTTGTAGTTTCTTTGATGCTAAGAAAGGGAATAATTATAGTTTTATTTGGAAAAGCATTTTTTTAGCTAAGGATTTATTGATTAAAGGCACTTGATGGAGATTGGGTGATGGTTCTTCAATTAATGTTTTAAAAAATCCTTGGATTAATGAAGATAATAATTTTTTTTGTCAATTATCCTCCTCTTCCCGATTTGGGCAATCTGAAGGTGAGTGATTTATTTAGTGAGTCTGGCTTCTATTGTGATGCCAACTTGTTGGATGGGTTGCTTGCTCCTTATGATGTGGCGAGAGTTACTTAAGTCCCTATTGCTAAATCTAAATCCCCTGATAAATTGATTTAACACTTTAGTCAGAATGGCATTTATTCAATTAAGATAGGTTACAAGCTGACCCTTAATTCTTTTACTGATATTATCACCTTATTTTTGGATGGCCTATAGTCCCAGATTTGGAACTCTTCTATCCCTCAGGAAATAGCGTTGTCTTCGGGATTTCATCCCTTGTAAAAACTGGCTTCACAGGAAGGGTATTATGCTTGATACTGTTTGTGATTATTACGGCCTTGCATAAGATATTAATCACGTGTTGATGGAATGTCCTAAAGCTAAAGAAATTTGGTCTTTGGCTGGATTGAGCTCTTCGGTGAGTACGGTTGAGAACTTTATTGTGCAATTATTAAATAACTCCTCAGCAGCTAGTATGGAACACAGCTTGGCAATGCTTTGGAGTATCTGGTACCACTGAAATATCAGGCTTTGGTAACGTAAGGATGTTCCTTCTTTCATGGTGGTTGTTTTCGCTGATAATTTTATCAAAGATTGGTAGGATTCTCGTATTCACCATACTAAGTGTTGGGTCCCGATTCCGAGACCCAACTCTTGACCAAACTTAAACTTTTCTGATACCATAACTATTGAATCCCGTGTCCGGAACCCAACCTATCGATCAACGAATCATATTATACGATCGTACCTTAACTAACATCGCTTCAAATTTTCTTTTTTTCCCCTTCATTTATACTCTTTTTACACATCATTCAAAGTCATTTAAATTTCCCATTTTGAAATCATGTATCCCATAATTTCAATTCATTTATTTTCTTCAAATTCTAATCATAACCAACGATTCATTTTTCTTTTCCTCATAAGCGAACCATATTCATCAATTTAACCAAAAACTTATGTTTCTTTTGCCATCAAGATATGTCTCTGTCTATCACCAATTCAAACCATAAACAAAAACACTTCAATATATCCAATCCATCCATACAATTCATCGGACCTCCTGTCCGGAATCCCAGCATAAACATACACAACCAATCATCATCATCATAATCCAGTCACATTCATATCCATACACAAAAACCATAACTCAATATTCACATTCCAAAATAAATGCATTACAAACTTTAATGACATTTTCAAGCTACAAAACAACATCAATCTAAGAATCTGAATTCAAATACAAAGAGATAAAACCCTCAAAATATCAACATATTCATAACCAAACAAAGCCTCTTCTTTTACTCGATCTTCTTCTCATCACCTGAGGATGGGAATGAAGGGGGTGAGCTTACGCTCAGTGGGTAACAGTTTATAATAAATAATAAGCAAAACTCTTGAACTCTTTTTCATTTCTGATTTTAGAAAACATTTCTTTGAAATTCGTAAAGCGCATTTTCCAAAAAGTTCTTTTCCTGCTGTAGTCAAAGTCGTAATTTGCAAAACGTATGATTCTTAGGCTTTCAACCTCAAACCCATAGGTTTCAAAACATGAATGCATCAACTTGACAGTACATAGATGCAATGGCAATTCACATATGCAATGCACACACAAATGGCTAGAGAGTATCTGTAAACACAACGAATAAACCGAAGTTTATCGTAAACACAATAAGTCCATTTTCGGATCTCGTAGGCCACAAGCGGCCAGCTGGGAGAAGGCTAGGGGGTCAACGAGCACGTGACTATCACAACGGGTTCTCTCTTGCCCACACAAAGCACATATTCATTTTATGCTCAAATAATTTATCAAATGATCTTTTCCGAAGGTACCAAAATGCCATGAAATCTTAATGGCATAACAAATGCATAATTCATAATTCGCAACGATTCACAATAACTCAACACACATTATCAATTTCTTTAACTCATTTAAAAGCAATAAATGAAGTAATTGAAAACATTTCACCATTTGATTCCAAAAATTCACTTTCATTTCTTGTTTTCGAAACAAAAGAAAACTTAGTGGAAATTTAGTGGCCCATTATTCAATTATAAACGTGATACCCACCTCGAATCCATGCTTAGAGCTTGTCCGAAGTCTCAATTTTCTCAAAGCTTCCTTCTTTCATCCAATTTAAATTTTCCCTAAGCCAATATCATCAACATTCAATAACATATTTAGCATAATCCTCAAAATTAACTATAGGAAATCCAAAATCATCACTTTTCCAAGCTATCTAAATCAACAATTTCCAAAAACCCCAAATTATAAAATTGGGCGTAAATCCTAATTTCCAAATATCCAAAATTGAACCATCATCTTAGCATAATCATCACAATTAACTTCATAATCCACAAACCCATGTCAAACTTAAACTATTTACATCAAAAATCGCATAAAAAATCGAAGATCAAAAATCGGCTCTTACCTTCATCTTCTCCATTTTCAGATTTTCTTGGCTCATCTTGGAGCTCTCTTCATTTTCCATCTTTTTCCCTTTGAAATCAACAAAAAATCTTGCTTGAAACTCCAAAAATCCGAAACCCTAGCTGCTGTCTTCTTCTTTCCCTTTTCGTTCTCCCGAAGCACAACTCTTTCTCTCTTCTCTCATTCTTTCTTTTCTTGTCCACACATTTTGTTTCTCTATAATGTTCTCATTCCCGCAATTCTTCTCCATTTATAAGCAATACAACACTTCTTTTTCCAATTATACCCTTAATGAGTCCAAAAAGTCCATTTTTTCCTTCCTTATAAGCTTAGGTTCTTTTCAACTTTAGTGTCTTGCCAAAAATATCCTTAAACATTCTGACACATCACTTTCTAGAAGAAAAATATCCTCCATTGTCTTAAGTTTCTATTGCCCTTGAAATCATTTCATTTGGAACTCTACTGATCTAGAAAACATCAAAATACTGAAGTGTGTTCAATGAGATAACACCAGCTCATGATTGAAGAACACCCTTACTGAAACCGAATCACTCTTTTCACTCAATCTCTCCCTATACATTTCAGATAGCTTTGATTTTTGTAGGAAATATAGAGAAAACTCTTACAAATCCAATGGTTCAAGAATTAGGTCATTTGGAGGTCTAGAGAAGAAGTTATGGCCAAAATACTCCAACAC
>JAOQMR010000006.1:7440728-7455000 GCA_027563865.1 Erythroxylum pelleterianum | reverse complement strand
TCTCATTCCTCCCAATTATGAGGGGAATGGAGTAATACCCCAAAATGGGTAATCAAATTCATACCCCTCCAATCATAGTTCCCTACCAAGCATCTATCTTCATTCCATTCCCATTCCTTATTTCTCATACCTATGAAACAAGCACCCCCAGTTTGTATTGTAAAAACATATATGTATAGTCAACATAATGATGACTATAGGTAGTGGTAATTTCATATGTACCCAATCCAAATATAACATCAATTTAGCTTGGGCCAAAAGTATTTAATATTGTCAATAAAATACGAGTTAAACTCTAATAGTTTAGAAACTTCAATTTTAACTTTAACATTTTCAAAATGTTTAAAATATATCTTAAGTGAGTAATGATGTGACACTTTTTATATTTTTTTATTAGTAAGCACACATGGCAATGTGAGGCCCAATCGACTGAATTTAAAATTAAAAAATTTTAAACTTTAAATAATTTTTTTATTATTTTGTAACAAAAATTAGGTTTAGTTTTTTTGACAAGGGAAATAACGCAAATTACGAGGAAAATTAGGTTTAGTTTTCACGTCTCTCCTCTCTCTCTTTAGTTTCCCTCTCTCATTTTCTTTTTTTTTTAAATTACAAGGAAACAAAAACAAAACTAATAATAGTTCACACTGCGGTGGTAAACAAAACAAAACTCATCTTCTTTGGTTCTATTGTAAACACTTCATTCTAACTATCGTAAGCACCTCTCTCTAATTTCTCTGACACCAACTCCTCATTCTTTCTCCTAATCTCTATTTAACATGGCGCCACTACGAACATTCCTCTCTCTTCCACACTAGCTCCTCCTTTCACTCCTTAGTTCTCATTCTAATTTGCACCAACTCTCCTTCGTATCGTATCCAAGTAGTTCACTTTCCTACTCACGCGTATCCATCATCCAAAGATGCAAAATCAATTTGTGGTTAAAATCACTTGAGTTATTTTTACCCTTTCCCTTGATAGTGTAAAAACATTAAGGGTACTAATAATTTATTTATAGATCATATGAGAATTTTATTATGATTTCTTGATTTCAATTGCTTGTACGAAGCTCTCTTCATCACGCTCTTAGTTTCATTTACTTCTATAAAATTTCTCCTAGATGACATACAAAGTAGTGTTGGAGATTTTTTTTACTTTTTTTTCATAAAATTGGACAACATTTAATTGCATTTTTAGTTTTTTCAAATAACTTATCGATTAATTACGTAATTTGATCTAGACAAAAATAATAAAGTGACCTAATAAATGATTTAAATCAATGAGTCGAAGTCTGGTTAAAAATAGATCTCGATCAGTGTGAACCGGACTCATATCGAGCCTGTGATGGAGAAGCTCGATATGGAAGTTATATATATAAAGGTTAAGGTCTCCTACAGTTGCTTATATCATTCATAAGCATAAGGATTTTCTGACCTATTAAGAGAGCTTACATTTTAAGAAAACTGTAGAGAGACATTAACTACGCTCCAGTGAACAGTTCTCGTGAAGGCGGTGGATTTACATTTGTTTTGGCTTCAAAAAACTCGTTTGAAGTTATGGAACCGAAATCAGGTATTTTTTGCATTTTTTCATTTATTGCCCTTTCAAGTTTGATCCGAGATACGTAACTAAGGTATCATTACGTGTCACACGTGGTATCAGAGAGGTGACGTGATCAGGTGGTTAAAAATAAAATTTTTTGATTTTTTCTCTATAAGGTTTTTGGGGAGTTAACTTTTGTTTCTCGGGTTTTTCTTGCTTTTTATTGTATAAAAGTAGTATACATATGTTTAACCTTGAGAAACGGGTTGAAAACGAGCTTGAGAGTGCAAAAAAGGTCCAAAACACGCCGAAAATTTCCATTTTATAGTAAGATGACGAAAACTGTTGGGCACACAGTCCATACATGGGCGGATAAGAACGAGCTAGGTGTCAGCACTTGCGACGTATGCGCCTGTCGATAAATGCATGTGAGGGCGCACCTGGCACGTGTGTGACTTGAAGATGCGTTGCTCTCCCACGTGCAACTGACGTCAACGTAGGCGTCAGCGGATGATGTCAATGCTACAGTGCGCTGACATCAGTGTGCTACAGTAGTTTAAAAAGCCAAAAATTTTCAGATTTCCCATAAGAGTGCCCTGGGGTATTTTGGGTCAGTTTTCGAGTCCAGGAAATTTATAAAGTGAAATTTTCCATTTTTTGGATTTATTACATTAGTAATAAATTAAAGTTTAATTCTAGAAAAATGAATTAAGTTGTTCTGAATCCTATTTCAAGTGAATTTTCATGCTTCAGACATCACATGAGGGAGATACTTCAAGCTTTCGTGTCTCGGATCTCATGTTTATTGTTTAGAATTGTATGATAGTTACTCGGAAAAGGAATTAAAACATTCTGAAGCCATTTTTGAGTGAATTTTCGTGCAACGAACTTGCCATAGGGGAGATAATGAGGTTCTTATGTCTCGGGTGGTCAGTTCAGTGCCTAGTAATGCACAATAGTCGCTCTACTGAGATTTATATTTTACGAAAGTCTTAAATAAAGTTTTTAGAGAATGTCTTCAGCACGAGTGCGTGACAATGAGATTGTGTATTCAGATTTTTGCATTTATTGATTTTACATTGTCACATACCATATGCCCATCAAGAATGTGAGGATAACATAAAGATGTATCCCTTATGTTTGTGGACTTTTTGAGTGTTGATGAGGATATAGTCACCAAAGTGCTCTTTCAAGTCAGCATTTAAATTGTTCTGCTTGCATGTAGGGGGATGTCTCTGGTTTTATGTATGGATATTCTGCCCAAAGGTGTTGGCCTTACATAACATTTTGTATAACATTTTGTGATGTGCATAAAGACATAAGATGGAGGAAAGTTGTTACTTAAGTGATCTATTCGCCCAAAGGTGGTAGTGTCATAAGAGTTGATGGTTTGTACTCTGATAGCTTTTTTGTGGAGGTCTAATTGCATATATTATGTATTTAGCCCAAAGGTGTTTCATAATATGTGTGATCGGATTCTCATAAAAGATACTGTTTAATGACTTTGAGTATCGTTGTTATCCTACATTTGTGCTAATCTAAACATTATTATTTTACAGTCACCTTTTCAGTCAACAATATCAGTGTCACCATTGAAACCTTGTCTGGTTTCAATACAAAAAAGTGGACAGAGAATGTGTTGAATGATATGGAGATAATTGAGGTTGATATGGCCATACGACAGGATAGGCCATCCGGCAGGATAGGCCATCTCCACATACATCTATGAGCTCGAGAGCTCATAAAGTAGCCTATGAAGCTTAGGATTGGTTTAACAGGCTATGTCTTATGACCATTAAGAGATCTATACCTGACCATCTGCTTAGTGGACTTCCGGGCACAGACATAGCGAGGGAATTTCTTGGTAATGTCTCCTAGAGGTACACAGCCTCACCTAATGTTGAGATAAGTGCCTTGATGAAAGAATTATTCTCCATAAGGTATAAGGGAGAAGGGGGAATAATGGAGTACATATCAAGAATGATCCATCTCCATAATAGAATGAAGATACTGAATATTCCTCTTTTTGATGTCTTCATAATTCACTAGACTCTGAATACACTCACTCCAGAGTTTAGTAATCTAGTGATGACATATTATTCATTGGATGAGGAATGGGACTTCAATGCTTTGATTGCCCATTACGTTGCTGAGGAGAAGAAACTCAAGCTTGCTTCTCCTACAACCCTCAAAGTAGCTAAAGGGAAGGCAAACTAAGATCAAAGGGAGAAAGACTAAATCTTCTTCACATATTGATGTTGGTCAATCCAATGCTGGTAAAGGTCTGCATGATATAAAGAAGCCAATAGTACGAGACCTAGAAAGAAATACTATGACCATTAGATAACTCCTTGGCTTATCAATTTATGAATCTAATTTGCGATAGTCACATTAAGTATTTGGTGGCTATATAGTGGAACATCTGATCATGGTGCTTCCATATTGCAGTGGTTCATTTTTAGGATATAATCAAAAAAGGGAAGGAGGAACTGATGGTTGACAGTAATGAAAAAGTGGATAAAATATCCGTAGGGGAATGTATGAGCTGAACCTTTGCAAGGTTCATTTTGGTTTTTTACATGACATATTTTATATGTGATCTTTAGATCAATTTTAGACAAAGAAGGTTAACGTTTTGTATTTAATGCTTATATTGTATAGTTGGTGTTTAATGCAAAACATAATGGCACAACTTATCGTATGGTTTATACAAAATGTGTCTTACCCCGAATTAGATATATGCTTCATTGTATCTTACTAAACAAGTTATGAAATGAAGGACCCTAATAAATGACAAGTCATACATGATGTGGCATAAAAGTTTAAGCCACATTTCTAAAGATAAGTTGAGAGATTGATTAAGGAAAGCATTCTCTCAATTCTAGATTATGATGATTTGGGAACATGTGCTGACTATTATAGGGGTAAGTTGACTAATAAGGAAGAAGGGTCAACTCATGTTTATGACTTGTTGAGTCTGATACATACAGATATCAGAAGACCTTATATAGTTGCATTGTGCAATTCCAAATGTATTCTGAAATTTGTTGATGATTATTCCCATTATAGTTATGTGTTTTTGCTTAAAGATTGAAGGTTGAGAACCAATTGGGAAAATCCATTCAGAGTGTCAGATTTGTCCGTGAAGGAGAATATCATAGCAAACATGGTGTTTTAAGACTTGAAAAGGTTCGTTTTCCAGATATATGGAATCAATTGGAATAGTGACTTAGTTCATTATGCCGAGTAGTCTTGAGCAAAATGGTATGTTGTCGAAAGGCATAATCACATCCTAAAGGACTTGAAGAAGTCGATGCAGAGCGGGGCTGCTCTACCTGATTATCTAGAAGTGTGGGAACTCAGTCTTACACACATTTAGGTGTGGGGTTTCCCTACTAAGGTGGTATAATCCTTATAAAGGAAAACTGCATGCTTGTTCCGCTCATTGCTAGTTAGTAAGATATTTCAATCACTCTAAAGGCCACAGATCTTACCGTAGAGAAAGAGGGACAAGAATAGTGGAATAACAAACAACTAAGTCTCTAGAATACGACATCTATGATAATGGTGGGCCCTTTAACCCTTCAGATGATAACAGGGTAGATACTACAGTTATTATGTACTTATTACTCATACAGTTAGATCCGATGGATCTAGGTCTTTGTACGGTGTCTGTACAAAAATAAAAACTTTTACCTGTACACATAGAGGTTCCTAAGGATACAAGATGTAATGCAGTTATGAAGATCTTCCAGAGTGAGATGACCTACTATCCCATCTGATTACATAGTCTATTAGGTGAATAGGATTATGATATTAGACATGTTACGAATCTAGTTACTTTTGCAGAAGCTATTTTTGAACCCAATGTGGAATTGTGGTGGGTTGTAATGACTGATGAGAAGTAAGCCATGAAGTACATAGTCTATTAGGTGAATAGGACTATGATATTAGACATGTTACGAATCTAGTTACTTTTGCAGAAGCTATTTTTGAACCCAATGTGGAATTGTGGTGGGTTGTAATGACTGATGAGAAGTAAGCCATGAAGTATAGTAATATTTGGGAGCTAGTTGATTTTGCAGCATTACAAACTCGTCAGTTGTAAATGAAGTTTAAAAACCTCAAGAATTTCGGGATAAAGTTCAGTGATTTATAGGCTCACTCAATTTGCTGATGGTTCACTTAGGGAGAAAGGTTGACTATAATGTTACCTTTTCTCCCATATCATCGTAAGATACATTTTGAGTGATTTTGACAATTGTAGCTCATGATGATATAAAGTTACATAATATGGTTGTCAAAACTGCTTTCCTGAATAAAGACCTTTATGAAGAGGTCTACATGGTAGAACCTGAAGGATTTCAAGATCCAGATGGAACTGACATAGTTTGTACATTATGCAAATCAATATATGATTTACATAAACCTCTCGAAAGTGATGTCGTACATTTGATAAGGTTTGACCATTTTTAGCTTCATGGAAAATAAAGTTAAAAAGATGCTCTTACTATGAGGTCAGGGGGAGCAATGTTATCTTCCTATTATTGCATGTGGATGATATATTGCTCACGTCAAATTACTTGACTATGTTGTATAAGGTTAAGCAACATTTGGTCGAGAACTTTGACATAAAAGACCTTGGCGTAGCATCTTTTGTCCTAAGTATTCAGATTCACAGGACAGATCTTAACAATGATCATATATCTAATATAGTGTATACATTGAGTATATGTTACAAAGGTTTAATACGGTTAACTGCAAACCTGTCGTAGCGCATATCTCTTATAGTGAGAGATTATCTTTGTCACAGTATCCAAAGAATAAAGTAAAGAGAAAGGTTATGAGAAATGTTTTGTATTCTAGTATGGTTGATAGCCTGATGTATGCTCAGCTATGTACTAGGCAGGACATTGCATTTACTGTTTGACTGTTTGGTCAGTATCTAGTTAACCTAGATGTAGATCGTTGAAATGCAGTCAAGCGAGTATTGAGATAATTAAATGGAATCTAGGATTATATATTGACATATAAAAAAAGTCAGCGGACTAAACCTTGTAGGAAATTCAAATTCAAATTAAGCTATGTATCTGGATGATCGAAAGTTCACTTAAGGTTACAATTTTTTTAAGTTAGTAGATGGTACAATGTCGTGGAAGAGTGTCAAGTAGACATGGGTGATTTCCTCAACCATGCATGCAGAGTGCATGCTATGGGGTATTGGAGTAGCGAAGATGAAGCTGCATCTCAAGCTTATGATGATAGTGACTTGGATTGATGTGTAATAGATAAAATTGAATAGTTTTTTTCTTCTACCAAATTCAATTATCTATGGTTTTTCAGTTTTATTTTGAATATTGTTGCTTGAGTTTATTGAAATTGACGTTAACATGATTCTTTTGCAGGTTCTTATTCATATGCACATTTTGTAGCATACACGTCGGTATGTGTGATTTTTTTCTTATGTATTTGTAGTTATTCTATTTGATTTATTTTGATTTAAGCAAAGTAAAAATTCTTTTTTTTCTTTAATTCCTTTTTTTCCTATTATTACATGTCAACGATATTATTCTTAATACAAAACATGAACTTTGCAACATTTATGTTAACTTTAGTAATTTGTTTTACAGCTACGCAACTTTAGATGTGATAGAGACACTATGAGTTAGGACTATTTTTTTCCCTAGAAGATATTTCTTGACATCTGATTTTCATTTTAGAACTTGTTCGTACATTTAAATATGTATATAGAGAATTTTGACACAGGGGATTAAGTCATGTTCATTGAATTATTTTTTCGTGCAGCATTTAGATAAATTGGTTTATATTTTCTTTTGATTGTGTGTTTGTAATTTATGGTTTCAATGAATACGATAATGTATAGAGGTATTGAAGTGTTAAAACAGGAACTACTTCAAATTTGTTGTTAATAACCAATTGAAATAGTTTTCTCCAACCACATATTTATTTGGTTTCTATTGCATAAATTTTAGCGACCAATTTGAATTATTTTTGCAATCAATTTTGGTTACTAGCAAGTATTTAGGAACCATTCAAATTATTTTTGCGACCAAGTTTTGTTGGCTAACACATACACTCTAGTAATCAACAATTAATTTTTTGTTGCTAAATTATAGTAAATATAATACAATTTATGACGATATTAAAACTATAACAATAAATTATTTGGTTGTTAAAAGTAAATTTTTAGCAACAGCATAATGTCGTCACAACATGGTTACTAAAAGAAATTTGATACACCATTTGTTGCAACCAGATAAAAATAACTGCAATCAATGATTTGGTTGCTATAAGATTATTTTTTACCAATAAAAATAATTTAGTCGCAGTATGAATAGCTATAATAACCACTGATTTGGTTGTTGTAAGATTATTTTTTACCAACAAAAATAATTTGGTTGCAGTATGAATAGCTATAGTGACCATTAACTTAGTTGCTATAAGATTATTTTTTAGCAACAAAAATAATTTGGTCATAGTATGCATAACTATAGCAATCATTCTAACATTATAGCGACCATGAAATTTTACATTAGCAAGTATAAATTTGGTCGCTAATAATTCTACCTTTAGTGACCAATTTTAAATGGTTGTTAATAATGCATTTTTAACGACCAACGTAATAACTCGTCACTGAGCACTTTTAGTAACAACCCTATAGTGACCACCTGTGACCAACCCGATTTTGGTCGCTATAACTTTTAACGACCATTTTCTTACTTTTAGCAACCATTAATAATAGTTGCTAAAACTAATTTTTGTTGTAGTGAACGGTTTAGCTCAGAAATTTGATTTATGAGTTGTCTGTGGTTAATTCAGTGTCTAGACCTATTCGGTTGTAATGTGATAATCATATTGTTGTGTTGTTTAATAACAAAATTGAATATCAGAGGGTCTTAGCATTTTGAGGTCAAATATTTGGCCATGAAGTAGTTGATACGGAAAGGTGACATTAAGGTTTGAAGCATTTAAGGATTGAGAAATTATAAGTCGATTCTTTAACTAAAGAACTTTGCCCAGTTGTGTTTGGAAGACAAGTATACAGTATGGGTGTTTTGAAGTCCTTAGACGATGTTAGTTAGGGGATTGTTATGTTTGCTTCATGTTCATTTGTACGTTTTGATGTATTATGATGGTATGATGGTTCATGAACAAAGATGATCATTGTTTATCCTCAATAATACGTGTTATCATACATTGTCATAATACGTATGAAAGTCTTAAGATTTGTGTCAATCTTAAGCATTTAAAGGTCATTGGGCATATATATAGATTGGCTTTGAGCCTATGTCATTTAGACGCATACAGTTTATACGGATATCCTTAAAGTTTTACATGATATAGGGGATATAAGTTTTTAATCTCATAAAGGTTCTCTAATGTAGTTTAGCATTCAGTTGGAGAATATAAAGGTTTTCTCTAATGTTGTTTAGCATTTGGTGAGAGGAAACAAGTTTTCTCTAATGTTGTTTAGCATTCGGTGAGAGAAAACAGGATTTCTCTAATACAGTTTAGCATATATGGTTTAGCACAAAGTTGGAGAAATTGAGACCTACAAACGAAGATGATATAATTTGGATCATACAAGTATCATCTTAGTTTGCCACACTCCATTTTCCCGTTCATTTTAATGAGGTATTAGATATGTGTGATTGTATTAGATCTGTGTTGCACATGACACGTGCATTTCATACTTTTCATAATCGAAAGCCTTGCAGGACATAATGATGGACTTTCATTATCTTTGGATCAAATCTTTTGTTTTTAAACTTAATCGATTAATACAGTAGCGTAGCTTAACCGAGTTTTTAAACTGTTTTTAAACTTGAATCAAAACTGTAATTAAGTATTATTCAAGGGGAAGAATGTTGGAAATTTTTTACTTTTTCCATAAAGTTGGACAACATTTAATTGCATTTTTTGTTTTTTCAAATAACTTATCGGTTAAGTTACGTAATTTGATCCGGATAAAGATAATAAAGTGGCTCAATAAATGATCTAAATCTCAATAAATGATCTAAATCAATGGGTCAAAGTCTAGGTAAAAAATGGTTCTCGATCAGTATGGACCGGACTTATATCGAGCCTGTAATGGGGAAGCCCGATATGGAAGCTATATATATAAAAGGTTAAGGTCTCCTGTAGTTGCTCATATCATTCGTAAGCATAAGGATTCTCTGACCCGTTAAGAGAGTTTACGTTTTGAGAAAACTATAGAAAGATGTTGACCGCGTTCTGGTGAACAGTTCCCGTGAAGACGACGTTGGATTCGCGCTTGTTTCGACTTCGAAAAGCTCGTTTGAAATTATGGAACCGAAATTAGGTATTTTCTGCATTTCTTCATTTATTGTCCTTTCACGTTCGATCCGGGATACGTAACTAAGGTATCGTTACGTGTTACAAGTAGTATGTGCAAATCCAAATGTTATAAACTGAACATTAATAAGATACAAAAGATATTGGATGTCTCCTTTATTTCTTTTACCATATTAAAGTTGAAAACAAAAAAGAATAATTAGGGTACGTTATCAAGATATGTTTAGGTCCTAACAAATAAGCAACAAAATGATTGCAATATCTCTAAAACTAGCTTTTAAAAGTAATGAGAGAGCACTAGAATGGGTAATAGGTAAGTTGCAAGTCCACAATTGCCCAATAAATAGCAAAAGTTGATGAGAGTTTCAAGGTTAACACACAAACTATTACTTTAAGGTATATTACTTAAACTTATAAGGCTTTTATATAACATGCAAAATTACCTTATAACTAAAATCTTATCAACAATCAAAAGTTTTTGGAACCCTAATCTCAAATCCAATAAAGAACATGATTTGTAATGATGGCTCTACCTTGCACAAGGAATCAACTGGATGACATATTGAAAGAGAAGAAAAGTACAAATTTATACGAAGAATGTATGTTGAAGAAAGGGGTTCAAAAAATCATTACTGAAATAAGTACAACCAAGGAGATTGAGGAGCAAATAAAGCTCTTAAAATAAGATATTAATTTGTTGGCAAAGAGAAAAAAGAGTTGAAATTTATGTTAATGATTATTGTAATATATATAATTTGTTATATTTATGGTGGGTGTTATTTTAAAAAATATTATGGGGAAATGGCGATGAATTGCAACGTTAAATTTCAACTTTGAATTTTAATGAATTTAATGATTATGCACTATAAGTTTTATTGAAATGTAATTTGTAATTATATTTTGAATGTAATGATTCCCCTATTATTTCTCATATGACACCTGTAATATCAGAAATTCATATTAGAAATATATTCGGAATTCATTAATCAAAAGTGACAAATGCATTAATATTAGTAATATATTTGAAATTGATATATAAAAGTGGCAAACACATTAATATTAGTAATATATTTAGAATTCATATACAAAATAGGCAGACATATATACATGTAGTTAAAGTTATGCTAACAACACATCCATCTAAAAAGAAAATATTAGCACACATATATATAAAAAGTATACCAACAATACATCCATTTAAACGTTATAGACAACACAAATCAGAACTTTAATATGGTTGATTCTGTGCTATATTGCTTCCCTGATTTGTACTTGACTAAGAAAGTTGTTCTTATAATGGTTGTGTCAATGATGCTCTCCTCCTCTTTGCTTCAACTTGTAACTATTGGGAAGTGATGCTATATTTTCATTATGACTTTAGATCCCTTGGTTTAAATAATAATTTGAAAGTATATGGATCAACATATCCCAACTTCATTTTACTGCTATATGAAGAGCTATTAACCTAAACATACACATCATTCATAGAAGAGACTAGAATTAATTTTTAATAATGTAATGAATGCTCATATATGGAACTCATAGTATTGCTTTGTTGACTCTGTACAACAATATCTTTAACTATATTTATATAGCAACCTTTATTAATCAAATGAAACATATTCATTAATTATTATACTAAGATAAATTGATAAAATATCGAAGGGTTATACACCTAGATACCTTAATGATAACTTAATATATATAATGGGAATAACAGTGTGAGTTTTATACATGTAGCAAAGCACACTAAACAATTCTAGGTTTGTAAACAAAGAAATTTTTATACCTAAAAAGATGTTTCTCTAGGTATGCTTAAGCCATCTTTATTGGTTTTTCTGACATTGAATCCATAATGACCATATTTCCTACATTTTGTACCTGTCCCTTAGAAGATAATGCGTTTGAATTTTTCAACTTTTCATACTTATTTGTTCCTTTCCTTCTAGTATATTTTAGCCTTCTTAGCATGGCTCTTTAACCACTTGCTATATCATCTTTGCATTTATCGTAAGCCAGAAAATTACACCTTAATAGATTGCAACACACAATCACGCAAACTAGGGTATTAAGCCTTCTTATATCAACCATCTACAAATGATTTGACTTTTTGTTTGAAATGATAGATTGCACTTATTACATGTTAGCAAAGGTATCCATATTGATCCTCTATCCTATAACTATAGGATTGTTGTCTACCAATTCTCACAGTATATTTTCCATTACCCTTTAACACTTCTTATGCTCCATCTTTATTATAGACTATTCTCTATTGCATTCCTTCTTTTTTTGTTATAAACTATTCTCTAGTAGATATTCAATGAGTAATATGTGGTAAAGTCTTTCGTATAGCTTTGAAAAATCTCTAAATAATTAAAAATTATAAAAAATGTATTCTAATTAATTATGAATATAAAGAATAAGATATCATTTGCATATAACATATAATTATAAGTACTTCACTATTCAATTCCAAATCATAAGCCAATAGCACAAACTAACTCCATAAATTAGTTTTTTTCTACCTTTACATCAGCTTAAGCCAATGGATACATCCCTCCATTATCATCCCTCATTACTGCCTTTGAAGTATCTATTTACTCTATGTCTATGTTTATATATGTAACTTAAATATATATGACCTTCCGTATAGCCACAAAAATAGCTAAATAATAGTATAATTGCAACTTTTAATATCATAAACAAAAATAAAAATCACTATAATAGTAAAAATGATTAGGAGTAGAACAAAAAAAAAGAGAGAGAAGATTCGCTATGGTATGAGTCACTTTTAGTCATATAACTTTTGAGAAGAAAAAAACTTTGCATACATATGTAGTACTGGTTGAATTTTGGTCTTAACTTAAATTAGACATCATTATCTCCTTAATCCAAACTATAAAACATTAGTCTAAACAGCAAATAAGGACTATGTGTAATGTTTAATGTTAATGTATCGAACCAAATTATTGTTCTTTTTTACGTTCAGTCAAAAACTTAGCACTATAATGAATTATGCTTTTCCAGGCCTTGTAGTTAGTGAAATCTACATCAAGTAAACATGGACACATAATATATAGACATGGTAATAGATGAAAATAAGGTAAAAGCATTCTCAACATAATTTCACCTATGATTTGATTTGTTGTTATTATTCTTGCCTTTTCTTTAGCCTTTTTTAATACCTTCTAAAAATCCTAGCATGCCTGAACAATACCATTACAAATTAAAATAATAAAACTAGTGTTAGTATATATTTGAACAACTTGATTTTGTTTATATTTAGTCCATGATGAATTACTGCTAATTATTGAAAGTAACTAGATAATATTGTAATCACACAAAACATTACAAAATAAAAGGAGCCACACAATATTCTTATCTAACATTTTCAAGGCACCAAGGCCACTGAGATATCTAATTTGTTATAAAATATTCGTCTTCAATAGATAAAGAAGCATAACTGCCTCAGAACTATAATCATTACTAGAAATTATACTAGTAAACACGTAAACTCAAAAATATTGAATTGAAATCAGTGCATCAATGGATTGGTTTAAGTTAAAGCTTGCATTAATTCTTCCAATTGTTAGTTAAAATATCATTTTTAAGTTAGACAATAAAAAGATAAAAAATGTAGCAACAAAGGGGAACAATGCTACGACAAATCTAATAGAAAATTTAGACAAAGTGATCACATACAAATGATAAGAAAATACATAAACCAGATATAAAGACATAAGGGATCACGTAAAGCAGAGAACGACAAAGGCACAGTAAAAAATACCACCTATTATGATATAATGTCTCTTCTCTACGTTTTTATAGAGATTGACAAGTGAAAAACCAGAGAGAAATCAAGGAGAGACATTTGCAGTGAGAAACAAAAGGAGTTGAAAGAGAGAAACTAAAGAGAGGCTGATGATAAGCGCGAAAACTAACATAATAAGGTTTCACCAGTTATTCTTTTTTATTCGATTAAATTGATAAGGGATTTCAGATATAATTAGCAAAAATATTTGACAAACATAACTTTTGTTTTAGAATAATTAAAAAGTATTATTAAAAATTATTATTATTTTTAAGTTTTAAATTTAATCAAATGAGTCTCACACTGTTATATTTGATGGTATCACATTAATGATGATAGAGTGCTTTAGGTACATAAATTTAATTTTTCTATTTTTATCTACTTAAAATTTCTTTATAACTTTTTTTAAATGTTAAAATTGAAATTAAAATACTAAGAAATATTAAAGTTTAACATATATTTCGATAAGAAATGTTATGATCTAAAAATGGTTCATAGAGGGTAATGGGAATGAGAATAGGAATGAATATAGTGAGGAATGAGAATAGATATAATCATTATAATTATGGTGGTTGGTTAAGA
>JAOQMR010000006.1:7418699-7438903 GCA_027563865.1 Erythroxylum pelleterianum | reverse complement strand
TTAAATTTCAATTATTAATTTTAGATCGAGGTGGATTTTAAAATTATTAATTAAAATAATAGTGTTCCAATTTTATTAATCAAGAACACATGAACTCGTCGCGACGAGTTAATTAAATCAGATAAAAATAATTCATCGTGACGAGCGTGTCCTCGTCGCAACGAATGAAGAGTCCTCATCGCAACGAGCGTTCGTCTCAACGAATGAAGTGTCCTCATTGCGACGAGCATCTTCGTCGCGACGAATGGGGTGCTTTTGTCACGACGAGGGGCCAGTTTCCAGCGAAGATGAGTTTTAGTTTTTGTGAATTGCCGTAAGTCCTATTAATGCATAAGTTGCTTGATTCTTCTGTAAGTGCTAGAATCGCTAGACATATATCTATACATATGCTAGAATCTGTACTGATTACTGATGGCTATAGTATATTAGCCACTGAGCTGTGTAGCTCATCCCATTAAATTTCCCTCCTCAGGTGCATCTTCCGACGACAGTTGATCTCTTGCAAGGCATCGAGCGCTCCTCAATAGTTAGAGACTTTTGTACTAAGTTAGTATCTACTTTTGGATAGTTTCTTGAGCATTCGATCATCGAGCATCCCGATGTATTTTGTTTTGAGCATGAATTGTATGACATTGGTAAACCTTGATGGTATGAGGTCTATTTGACTGCTTTGGCTTGTGATTGAGAATATATGTTTGATGAGTGTAATGCTTCCGCGTAGTATTCCTTTGGTTATCTCGACGATTCACCCTGGGCTCGGCCTTGGGGATCGGGACTCGGGCCCAACGGTCTCCGTTTGTATTTCTGTTTTGTATAGTTGGATTTTCGGTAACGGGATCCAGCACATAGTCTTGTTCCAAATTGTCTCTTCCTTAGCCTGTGCCTCGTGCCTTTAGCTATAATTTGTAGAAAGAGTGATGTCTAAAACCAACCTCTATCCTAAGCCATGTCCACCTAAAGGAATTCTAAAAAGCAATCATTTGCATCCTAAAATTCCAAAATTGCAGGTCTGTATATATAAACCATACATAACACCAACCTAGAAAAGTTGATCGTTATAGGTGTATCTTTGATTCAATTTTATAGCTATATGTCTCTCGATTTGGTATTAAGTCTACAAGTTGATGGCAATATGTTATCAACTACAGAACTATCTTTTTATCAATAATATAACTAGACTAATATAACTCTTATATTCCTAACCATACCATAGTCTCGTTTACGTATGACTGAATTAATATGTTAGATATGAACACATTTGTTTCATTAAGGAAAAGGTACATGGATATGGATTGGAACTTTGAGGATATGATTTTTTATTATTTTACGAAAGTAGACTCCAAAAGGTGTCACTATAAGAAAATGGATGAATAAGGATGAGAAATTTACATATACATATATTTAATTTTAATTTTAATTGATGATATAAATTTCAAGTTACAAAAATTAGATCAATTTAAATTAATAAAATTAATAATTTTTGTTATGTTAAATTATTAATTTAAAGACATAATCTAATTACTTATTTGTATCTAATTGAGTTCTTTGTCCACTTCCTCTCTAAATTGCCTTATGTTATTTATAATAATGTTCACTTCTTTTTCTCTTTTAATTCGAAAAAAGTTTGACTTTTTTACTTGGTTGAATATGAACATCAATCTGCTTCGCCTTTAAAAGATATGAAAAATGCATTTACTCTTTTTGTGGATATTAGTGAGAAAAAAAAACTCAAATATTTGATGTATTGAAAGATTTTGGAGGACTTTCATCAATAGAGTTGGTTAAACCAATGACTTATTGGTGAAGATGATAAAAAGGTTGAGGTCATTTTCAGTATGTTTGATGATTACAAAGTGTTGTTTACTCGAGATATGTTCGAATCATCTCAAAGATCACATGATATTATATCTTTTCAAGAATTTAAGATTTGTTTATTTACTTAAACAATACATCATTTTGATTTATTCTTATTAGGACATTTTTATCAACATTGCACATTACTTTCTTTAATTTATTTATTTATTTCAATGGTTTTATATCATAAAATAAGTTTATTATGGTTTTTAAATTTTATTCCTATAAGAAAAATCACACACAATTATTGAATAATTAATAATTTATTGAATCATTAAAAATAATTTCAATTATTTGTTTATTAAATACAATCATTTATTAATTATTAATAATATAAAAAATATTTTAATTAATTATTTACAAAATCAATCATATAATAATCACACATAAGTAAAAAAGAATCATTATCATTCTTAATATTTGATGCCAAATATTGATATAATTATTAACTTCTATAATCTTATTGTTATTGCTTACATACCAAATATGCATGATTAGGGATTCCTTTCCTATTCTCATTCCTTCTTTCTATTCCCATTACCATTTTTTCTATTTCCAATTTCCGTTCCTTCATTCTTGCCTTCATTCTTGTTTACCAAATGAAATCTAAATGTTTAATTTTTAACATTTTGAGTCTATAGCTTCAATATAAAGTACAATTTTGTACTTTATATATATATATATATATATCACCTTGGTTGGAAAGAAAGATAAATAATGAAATGGGTAGACGTAAAACAAAAATACAAAAAGTCAGCTTTAAAAAGGATAAGAAACAAAAATGCTATGAATACATTAGATAAAAAAAATATAGTCGACTTTTTGTATTTTAAAGCTGGCCTTTTGTATTTCTTATCCTTTTTAAAGCTGACCTTTTGCATATTTGTTTTACCTCTCCCCATTTCATTGTTTATCTTTTTGGAATATATATATATAGATACAAATATAACAATAACAACAACAACATAATAAAAATGTTGTTAAATGCAAGATCTAGAGAGGTCTAGTGTTGCTGCTTTACACCTTACTAGTAAAGAAGTCGTTTCCAAATGACGCATAATATATATACATATATAGGTTAAATTAATATCTATTTGTTATAAATTAATAAATACAAAGTTAAAAAGCCGAGTTATTAAGAGATAAGAATATTGTTGTTGTTATTGTTATATTTTTCCTTCAAAAAAAAAAGAGATAAGAATAATTGAATTAAAAATTAAAACGAAACATGAAATTAAAGAAAATGCTTTCTAAAACATAAAATCAAAACGAAAAGTTTAAAAAACCTACAAATCTAGAGTTCTATATGCATCATAAGCTGTGACTGTATGTTTAAGAATTATAGCACGATCATTTTGGTAAGCCCTGAAAATTTAATCTAAATCGTACATATAGACAGCACAGCAGATCATAGCAGTGAATGGTGTCACGATCTCTTTGTCCTACTGTAAGACAAGGATGTCCTTATTTTGAGATTCCTTCAAAGGAGGTGAATGCGGTCTCGTGTCTTTATTATATGTCTTTCAAATGGCCAGTATCTGTCTTCTGGGTTTTTACATGCCTGCTTAATCAAATTATACATATTACCAAAAGTTTATACAAGTTGTGATTATGTTCTCAACAAATCAATTTTAGCAAAAATTTGAGAATATTACATGTGAACACCCATCAACTCAAACGTACGAGTTACTTATTTGAAGTTCAACTAATACCAATTTTCTTTTTCTCTCTTCTGCTATATGCAGCTTTAAAGGTCCTAAATGGAGAATTTTTACAATTTTCTGATCATCAGTCTTAATTAGCATCAGTCGCACTGGGTGCCATTCCTGAACACGACCATATCATCTTATTTAAAAGTTTGTAAATCTTATTTGTCGTTGCTTGAACCCTTCAATTAGCTGCGCATGATTTGCTAGATCTTCACAGGTTGCTTGTTATTATATTGCAGGCTCTTCGCAGCATTGCTTGGAAGTTGGTTTTCTTACAAGGTTATGATTTTAAACAAGGGATCATGACGCTTCCGAGAGAATATGTTGCAAAAAAGATTGATTGTCTGTTAATCCCATTTCCATCTACATAGAAATAATGGTAGTAACAAAATAAAACCAGGAACGACATGCGGAAAGCCATCTGACCAGCTGCGACTGAATGCCCAAGGGTGGTCCATTGTACGGGGCGAACCAAACTGAAAATGGTAATTCATTGTTGTTGTTCTTGTACACTATCATTAAAAGCTTAATCCTGGTGCACATTTTTTACATTTCCAGTAAAGTTGGACAATATAATTGTATTTTTCAGTTCTTAATAACTTATCGGTTAAGTTACGTAATTTGATCCAAATAAGAATAATAAGGTGACCCGATAAATGATACAGGTTAATGAGTCGAAATTCAGGTGGAAAATAAATTCCGATTAGTGTGCATCGGACTTGTATTGGGCTTGTGACGGGGAGGCATGATATGGATGCTATATATAAAAGTTAAGGTTTCTTGCAGTTGCTCATGTCATTCGTAAGCATAAGGATTCTCTGACCCATTAAGAGAAATTACATTTTAAGAAAACTATAAAAAGGCTTAACCATGTCTCGGTGAGTAGTTCCCGTGAAAATAGTGGTAGATTCGTACTCGTTTCAGCTTCAGAAAGCTCGTTTTGAAGTTATAGAACCGAAATCAAGTATTTTATGCATTTCTTCATTTATTGTCCTTTAACATTCGATCCGGGATACGTAACTAAGGTCTCATTACGTTTTACACGTGATATCAGAGCGATGACATGATCGAGTAGTTAAAAACAAAGATTTTTTGGTTTTTCTCCATAAGGTTCTCGGAGAGTTAACTTATGTTTTTTTTAATTTTTTCTTGTTTATTATTGCATGAAATTGGTATAGAAGTGTTTAGCTTTGAGAAATGAGGTGAAAACGAATCGAGCCGAGAATCGCCATTTTAGGCGAGAGAGCGCCTCACCGTCGGGTGCGTGTACCAAATGGTGAACAGTGGCATGCATCAGCGCCAGTTGGCGTGTGTGTCCAACATGCGCCCATCGCGAGGACATGCAGTTGACGTCTCTGTGACGTCAGCAGCTGACGTCGATAGCTAACGTCAGCTGTATGGAAATTTGAAAAAAAAACCAAAATTTTCAAATTTCTTGTAAAGGTGCCCTCGGGGTGGTTTAGATCATTTTTTGCAATCTGGGAAATTCATAAAGTGAGTTTTTTCATTTTTAGGATTTATTACATTAGTAAAAAAATTAAAGTTTAACCTTCAGAAAAAGGAATTAAGGTGTTCTAAAGCTGATTTTGAGTGAATTTTCATGCTTTGAACATCATATGAGGGAGATACTTCAAGTTTTCATGTCTCGAGATTCATGTTCAATGTTTAGGATCACATGATAGTTACTCGAAAAAGGAATTAAGACATTCTGAAGCCATTTTTGAGTGAATTTGCATGCAACGAACTTGCTATAAGGGAGATACATGAGGTTTTAATTAATGTCTCGGGTAGTCGGTTCAGTATACGGTGACACAGGATAGTCTCTCTTATGAGATTTTTTTGCTACGAAAGTCTCAAATGAAGTTTTCAAAGAATGTCTTCAATACTAGTGTGTGACAATGAGATTGTGCATTCGGGTTTTTGCATTTATTAATGTTACATTGTCACATACCATATGCCCATAAAGAATGTAAGGATAACCTAAAGATGTATCCTTTACGTTTGTGGACCTTTTGAGTGCTGATAAGGATATAGTCACAAAAGTGACCTTTCGAGTTAGTATTTTGAATTGTTCTCTTTGCATGTTAGGGGATGTCTCTGATTTTATGTTTGGTTATTCTGACCAAAGGTGTTAGCCTTGCATAAAATTTTGAGATGTGCATAAAGGTATTATATGGAGGAAAGTTGTTACTTAAATGATCTATTCACCCAAAAGTTGTAATGTCACGAAAGTTGATGACTTGTACTCTAATCTCTTTTATGTGGAGGTCTAATTGCATATATTATGTATTCAGTCCAAAGGTGTCTCATAATATGTGCAATCGGATTATCAGTAAAGATACTATTTAATGGCTTTGACTATCGTTGTTATCCTACATTTGTGCCGATCTAAACATTTTCATTTTACAGTCACTTTTTCGATCAACAATATCAGTGTCACCATTGAAATCTTATCCAGTTTCAATACAAAGAAGTGGATAGAGGATGTAATGAATGCTATGGAGATAGTTGAGATTGATATGGACATACGTATGGATAGGCCATCTGTACCTACATCTATAAGCTCGACAGCTCATAAAGAAGTTTATGCAGCCTGGGATTGGTCTAACAGATTATGTTTGATGACCATTAAGAGATCCGTACCTGATCATATGGTTAGTGGACTTTCGGACACAGACATAGTGAAGGAGTTTCTTGGTAATGTCTCCCAGAGGTATACAATCTCATATAATATTGAGATGAGTGCCTTAATGAAAGAATTATTTTTTAGTTTGGTATTCTGGACTCATGAAATGGAAAGAATCATTTTTTTCAATGATTTACAAAGCTACACATATAGGTAAAACAGGTACTATACAAGGAAAGGTGTTTAATTCTAATTGCTGTGATCATGCCCCTAATTCGGAGATGATGTTTGACTGATCCTATTGAGGATATGATGGGATCTTGATCCTCCTCCTTTTACCATATTCTGACACTCCCCCTCAAGTTGAGTAGTGGGATCTCCGATACCCAACTTGCACAGGACTTCATTAAAAAACCTCCCGTTGACTGCTTTAATCAGTATGTCGGCAAGCTGATCCTCAGAACGTACAAAAGGTAGCTCAGTTATTCCTACTTCTAGCTTCTCTTTGATGAAGTGTCTATTCACCTCAACATGTTTGGTTCTTTCATGTTGGACTGGATTCTCTAAAATACTGATCGCTGCTTTATTGTCACATAATAACTCACATGCCTCCGATGGTGGGAACCCAATCTCTGATAATAGCTTTCTTACCCAAAGAATTTCTGCTAAGCCTCGAGCAATCGCCCGAAATTCTGCCACTGCACTTGATAATGCTACTACCTTTTGTTTTTTGCTCCTCCAAGTGACTAAGTTTCCCCCGACCAAGGTGAAGTAACCTGAAGTGGATCGTTGATCTATTGGGTTGCCAGCCCAATTAGCGTCAGTATACCCTTGTACGTCCAGATGTCCATTTCTCTTGAATAAGATCCCATGCCCAGATGTTCCCTTCAAGTATCTTACGATCCTCAGCGCAGCTTCCAGATGGTCTACCTAAGGTTGATGCATAAACTGGCTTACTACTCCCACAGCGTAAGCGATGTCTGGTCTGGTATGAGAGAGATATATCAACTTGCCTACTAATCTCTGATATCTTTCTCTATCTACTGGTTCTGCCCTTTCAACTAACCGCAGTTCGTGATTTACCACGATCGGAGTTTCTGCCAGCTTGCACTCTAACATGCTAGTCTCTGCTAGGAGGTCTAGGATGTACTTTCGCTTGGAAATGAAGATCCCCAACCTCGATCTTAGCACCTCAATTCCGAGGAAGTATTTCAGCTCCCCCAGATCCTTCATTTCAAATTCCTTGAATAGATTTCTTCTCAGTTGGGCCATTTGTTCAGCATCGTCACTTGTAATGATCATATCGTCAACTTATATAATCAAACAGGTGATACGAGTACCTCTCCGCTTCAGGAACAAAGTGTGATAGAAGTTGCTCTGTTTGTAAACATATTTTTTAATGGCTACTGTAAACCTTCCAAACCATGCTCGAAGAGACGGCTTGAGGCCATATAGTGACTTCTTCAAACGACACACTTGACCCTTCCTGAAGGTACCTTCAAAACCTGGTGGAACATCCATATAGACCTCTTCCTTCAGATCCCTGTGAAGAAATGCATTCTTCACATCAAACATGTGCAATGGCCATTCCTTGTTGGAAGCAACTGAAAAAACCACTCGAATGGTGTCTATCTTGGCTACCGGAGAAAATGTCTCAGAGTAGTCGATACCATATGTCTGAGTGTAGCCCTTTGCCACCAGTCTCGCCTTATATCTTTCAATGGTGCCATCAGGTTTGTGCTTGACTATAAAGACCCATCAACATTCCACTGGTTTCTTCCCTGCTGGTAACAGATAAGCCTCCCACGTATTGTTCTTTTTCGGAGCCTGCATCTCAACATTCATAGCTTGTCTCCAAGCTTCTGACTTCTTGGCTATTTCAACAGTGACCGGGAACTCCTCAGAGTACATTGCAGTGATGAACGCCTTAGCTCGACTAGATAGTCTCCCCCTTACAACATTGGCCACTGGATATCTGGATCGTTGAGACCCTCGTTTTGGAGAATACCATTTGGGTGGTACACCCCGATTGCTCCGTGGAGGCAGCTCATATCTCTTTAGTTCTCCACCCTGTATTTCCTTCACCTATTTAGCCTGTTCAACTGCTGCAGAGTTCTCTTGATCAGTATTCAAAGAGGTCTCATGAGTCTTAGAAGATCTTACCTCAGATATCACAGGCGAAGGAGCATTGGAAATAACATTAAGGTCGTCGTTCTGTATGGAAGCTTCAGAAGTTGGCCCGATGGGTCCGCTAACTGGTTTTGTTGGACCAACATCAGAGAGACTTGGACTTCGAATCCAACTCAGTGGATCTATCGAACTCTCCCCCTAATCACTAGGTTGGTGGTTGTAAAAGTATTCAGTTTCAAGGAAGTCACAATTCATAGTGGTGAACATATGACGGGTTTTAGGATTGTATCACCGATACCCTTTTTGATGGACCCCATACCCCACAAACACACACTTGACCGCACAGGGATCAAACTTAGAGCGTTCAGACTTAGGCATATGCACAAACACGGAACATCTGAAGATGCGAAGCGGAAGAGTTAAGGCTGGTGGTATTTTTGTAAGTGCTGAAAGGGTTTGAATAGGTGTTTTTAGGTTGATGATTTTGGTGGGAAGTCTATTCAAGAGATATGTGGACGTAGTGACTGCTTCGGGCCAGAATGAGGTAGGAACTTTGGATTCAATTAATAGAGCTCTGGTCATTTCAAGGATGATCTGGTTCTTTCTTTCATCCACCCCGTTTTGCTCAGGAGTATGTGGACAGGATGTTTGATGAATTATTCCCCGCTTCTGGAAAAACTGTTTCATTGAAGAGTTAACGAATGCCCCCCTATTATCTGACTTGAGAGTTTGGATCTGTTTATGAAATTGGTTATTGACCATTTGATAGAAATGGGTAAAAGTTTCCAAAACTTCAGACTTATTTTTTTAAAAAATAAACCCATGTCATGCGAGTACAATCATCAATAAACAACAAAAAATATTTCAAACCATGACCCCCTGAAATTGGTGCAGGGCCCCACACATCAGAATGAACTAGAGAAAAAATGGAATCCACACGAGTGTTATTGGGCTTAAAAGTTTGTCTGGAGCCCCACAATCAAAGATCCAGTGGGTATTTTTGGTTTCACATACCTTTTTGGCCGTACAGGCAGTAGACAAAACTTTTGGGACCATTTCAGAACTTTTAGAAACACCAGTAGCCAAATCATCACACACACCAATATCTGTGGAAAATTCCAACATATTTAGAAATTCTGGACTAAAAAATTTAGGTTTAGAAATACAGGGGTATGGGCGTAATTTCCAGGCCCCTTTACCTTTAAAGTCGAGAGTTTCCTCATTTGAGGAAACCCTAGCTGCCATTGCAAATCCCCTCTCGCCATCGTCTCCATAGCTGCCGCCCCTAGTGTTGGTGGCCTCCGGGTTGCTCACCATGGCGGCGGCCTTGCTGCCTGAGCCCCATCTCTCCTTCGGTTGCTTGTGATTGTCTTCCCGCCATTTGGGATACCCTACTAGTTGGAAGCAATTCTCCTTTGTGTGCTTTGACATCCCACAATGGGAACACTTCAACTTGGATTTATCCACTCGATCCCCGGATGATGAGCCGTAGTTCTTTCTGGTGGTGTCTGATCGGTTCTGTTGTGACCGAAAAACTCGGGTTGCCATGGCTGTCACCTCTGTCTGTGCTAGTTCACTCTTAGTCAGTAGTCCCCCTCCAATGCCCTGTGATGGCGGGTCGCCTCCGATCGCCGGACCAAGAATATTCAGCCGAGCGGCCTCCTTTCTGACTGAGGCATAGGCGACCTCAACTGAGGGCAAAGGGTCCTCCCTGAGGATTTCCCTTCGAATCGCATCATATCGTTGGTCAAGCCCTCCCAGAAATTGGAAGAGCTTGGTCTCATTCCAGATCTGGTTGTACGTCATTATGTCTTCAGCCAACACTATAGGATTCGGACGACGACGCTCAATTTCGCCCCAAAGACTTTGCATCAAAAGCCAAAAATCTTCTATGGTTGATGACCCTTGCATTTGGCGACTTGCCCTGTTGTGCAAATCGTAAACCTACAACAAGTCCCTCCCGCTGCTGTAGGTGATTGCCAACGCCTGCCATAATGCCTTGGCCGTGGGATAATGAGCCACGTTGTTGGCCAAATGTGGTTCGACATCCTGAATTATTCAGGAAAAAATAATCAGGTCATCTTGTTCCCACTTCTCATATTCTAGATCTCCTTCCTCCGGTGGTGTAGGTATCCCTGTAATGTGCCTAAGTTTTGATCGACCCTTGCCCCCTATGGCCGCCTTCATAAGTTTGGCCCAAAGGGCGTAATTTTGGCTGTTTAATTTGGTACCAACGTTTACTGTGTCTAAAATTGGATTGTTTGTGGGTTGGTTCAACCCGTTTCTCAACAGGTTTGCGATTTGAAGGGTAAGGTCATCATGGTTGATTCCTGACCCATTTGGATTACTTTCTACTGTTTCGGATTGTGATATGACAGATCCCTTGTAGGATTGTCAATCACGCTCTAATACCATTTTAGTTTGGTATTCTGGACTCATGAAATGGAAAGAATCATTATTTTTCAATGATTTACAGAGCTACACATATAGGTAAAAATAGGTGCTATACAAGGAAAGGTGTTTAATTCTAATTGTTGTGATCATGCCCCTAATTCGAAGATGATGGTTTACTGGTCCTATTGAGGATATGATGGGATCCTGATCCTCCTCCTTTTACCATATTCTGACATTATTCTCCATAAGGTATATAGGAGAAGGGGATGGAGTACATATTTAGAATGATCCATCTTCACAGTAGACTGAAGATGCTGAATATTCCTCTTCCTGAAGTCTTCGTAGTTCACCAGAATCTGAGTACACTCCGTCCAGAGTTCAGTAATCTAGTCATGACATATTATTTGCTAGATGAGAAATGAGACTTCAATGCTTTGATTACCTATTGCATTGTTGAGGAGGATAAACTCAAGCTTACTACTCCTACAGCCCTCGAAGCAACTAAAAGGAAGGAAAAGATGAAGCCTGATAACATCAAAGTATAGAATATGTCGTATCCCAAATTAGATATATGTTTCTTTATATCTTGTCAAACAAGTCATGAAAAGAAGAACCCTGATGAATGATAAGTCATACATAGTGTGGCATAAAAGTTCAGTCACATTTCTAGAGCTAGTGTTGAGAGATTGATTAAGGAAGGCATTATCTCAATTTTATATTATGATGATCTGGAAACATATGTTAACTATTACAGGGGTTGGTTGACTAAAATAAGGATAAAGAGGTTAACTCATGTTTCTGGCTTATTAGGTATGATACATACAGACATAAAAAGACCTTATATAGTTGCATTGTGCAATTCTAAATATATTATAACATTTGTTGATGATTATTCTCATTATAGTTTATGTGTTTTTTCTTAAAGACTGAAGATTGAGAACCAATTGGGAAAATCAATCTAGAGAGTCAGATCTAACCATGGAGGAGAGTATCATGACAAACATGGTGTTTCAGAACATAAAAAGGTTAATTTGCCAGATATATGGAATTAGTTGGAATAGTGACTTAGTTCATTATGTCGGCTAGTCCTGAGCAAATTGGTGTGTTGTTAGAGAGTGTAACCGCACCTTAAAGAACATGAAGAAATCAATGCAGAATAGGACTAATCTACCTAATTATCTGAAAGTATGAAAACTCAGCCTTGCATACATTCATGTATGAGGCTACCTTTCTAAGGTAATATAATCCTTATAAAGACAAATTGCATGTTCATTCTGCTCGTTGATATTTAGTTAGATATCTTGACCACTCTAAAGGCTACATATTTTACTATAGAGAAATGAGGGACCAAAATAGTAGAATCACAAACAACTATGTTTCCAGAATGTAGTGTCTATGATGATGGTAGGCCCTTTGACTCTTTAGATGATATCTGGATGGATACTATAGTTACTTCATATCCTCCACTCATACAACTAGATATAGTAGTTCTAAGTCTTAGTACCGTGCTTGTACAGGAACCCATACCTGTACACACAGAGGTTCCTAAGGGTATAAGATCTAATGTAGTTGTGTAGATTTGCTAGAGTGAGATGACCTATTATCCCATCTGATTACGTAGTCTATTTGGTGAACAAGACAATGATGTTAGACATGTTATAGATCTAATTACTTTTATAGAAGCTATTTTTGGACCCAATGTTGATTTGTGGTGGGATGCAATGACCGATG
Organism: Erythroxylum pelleterianum; assembly: GCA_027563865.1. NCBI lineage: Eukaryota > Viridiplantae > Streptophyta > Magnoliopsida > Malpighiales > Erythroxylaceae > Erythroxylum > Erythroxylum pelleterianum. Next base: position 7,426,459 of record JAOQMR010000006.1, on the reverse strand, counting down.
AGGTGCTAGCCATGAAGCATAGTAAGGTCTGAGAGCTAACATGGTTTTGGGATAAATAAGTTTTGGGACCTAAAGGATTTTGGGATAAAGTTTAGCAGTTTATAGGCTTGCTCAGTCCTGATGGTTCACTTAAGGAGAAAGGTTGACTTTAATGTCACCTTTTCTCTCGTATCCTCGTAGGATACATTTTAAGTGATTATGACAATTGTAGCTCACGATGATATAGAGTTACATCAAATGGCTATCAAAACCGCTCACCTAAATAAAAAACTTTATGAAGAGGTCTATAAGGAACAACCTGAAGGATTTTAGGATCCAAATGGAATTAACATGGTTTGTTCGTTAAGCAGATCAATATATGGTTTTCATCAAATCTCCCGAAAGTGATACCTTACATGTGATTAGGTTTTGGCCTCTTTCAACTTCGTAGAAAATACAGTTAAAAACATGCGTGTATCGCAAGGTTAGGGGGAGCAAAATTATCTTTCTATTATTATATGTGGATGATATATTGGTCACGTTGAATGTCTTGACTATGTTGTATGAGGTTAAGCAACTTTTGGCCAAGCATTTTGACATAAAGGATCTTGGTGAAGCATCTTTTGTCCTAGGTATTCAGATTTACTAAGACGGATCTCAACACTTATTAGGCCTCTCACATAAAGCACACATTGAATATATGCTACAAAGATTTAATACGGTTGACAGTAAACCTGTCGTAACATCAATCTCTCACAGTGAGAGATTATCTTTAGCACAGTATCCAAAGAATAACTTAAAGACAGAGGTTATAAGGAATGTTTCGTATTATAGTATGGTTGATAGCTTGATGTATGCTCGGATAGGTACTAGGTGGGACATTGCATTTACTGTTAGACTGTTTGGTCAATATCTAGTTAACCTAGGTATAGACCATTGGAAAGCAGTCAAGAGAGTATTGAGATACTTAAAGCGTACAAAGGATTATATGTTGACATATAGAAAAGTTAACAGTCTAAACTTCGTAGGGAATTTAGATTCAGATTTTAGCTATGTGTCCAGATGAATGAAAGTCCACCTAAGGTTATATTTTTATGTTTGTAGATAGTACAATGTCGTAGAAGAGTGTCAAGTAGACACGGGTGACTTTCTCAACAACGCATGTAGAGTGCATGTTATGAGGCTGCTTCACAGGTGGTTTGGCTCATAAACTTGATTTCTGAGTTGTCTATAGTCGATTCAGTGGCTAGACCCATTCGGTTATACAGTGATAATCTTACTGCTATGTTGTTTAATAACAATAAAGAATATCACAGGGTCTTAGCATTTAAAGGTCAAATATTTGACCATAAAAGAGTTGATATGACAACGTGACAATAAGGTTTTGAGCACTTAAAGACTGAGGAACTGTAAGCCGATCCTTTAACTAAAGGACTTCGCCTATTTGTATCTGGAAGACAAGTATATAGTATGGGTGTTTTGAATTCCTTAGACACTGTTAGTTAGGGGATCGTTATGTTTGCTCCATGTACATTTGTACATTTATACATGTGATGTATTATGATGATATGGTGGTTCATCAATAAAGATGATCATTGTTTATCCTCAATAATATGTGTTATCATATATTGTCATAGTACGTGTGAAAGTCTTACGATTTGTGTCGATTTTAAGCATTTAAAGGTTATTGGGCATAAATACAAATTTACCTTGAGCATATATCATTTAGACGCATACAGTTTTATACGGATATCCATGAATTTTGACATGATATAGGGGGAGATAAGTTTTTAATCCTCTAAAGGTTTTCTAATGCAGTTTAGCATTCAGTTGGAGAACATAAGGGTTTTCTCTAATGTTGTTTAGAATTTGATAAGAGTAAATAAGTTTTCTCTAATGTTGTTTAGCATTCGGTGAGAAAAAACATGATTTCTCTAATGCAGTTTCGCATATGCAGTTTAACATAAAATTTAGAGAAATCGAGACCAATAAATGAAGATGATATAATTTAGATCATACAGATATCATCTTAGTTTGCCATACTCTTTTTCTCATTCATTGTAGTGAGGTATTAGATATGCGTAATTGTATTGGATCTGCGTCACACATGACACATGTATTTGATACTTTTTGGTATCGAAAGCCTTGCAAGACGGAATAATGGATTTTTGTTATCTTTAGATCAAATGTTTTGTTTTTAAACCTAATCGAGTAATATAGTAGCATGACTTAACTGAGTTTTAAAACTATTTTCAACTAGAGTCAACACTGCAATTAAGTATTGTCCAATGGGGAGAATGTTAGATATTTTTGACATTGCCCATAAAGTTGGACAATATTTAATTGCATTTTTTGGGTTTTTCAATAATTTATGAGTTAAGTTAAAGATAACAAAGTGGCCCAATAAATATTCTAAGTCAATGGATCAAAGTCTAAATAAAAAATGGATCTCAATCATTGTGAACCGGACCCATATTGATCCTGTGATGAGGAAACCTAATTTGGATGCTATATATAAAGATTAAGGTCTCCTACAGTCGCTCATATCATTCGTAAGCATAAGGATTCTTTGACTTATTAAGAGAGTTTATGATTTGAGAAAACTATAGAGAGGCTTAACCGTGTCCCGATAAGCAGTTCCCATGAAGATGGCGGTGGATTCACACTCATTTCGGCTTCGGAAAGCTCGTTTGAAGTTATAGAACCGAAATCAGATATTTTTCGCATTTTTTCATTTATTATCCTTTTACGTTCGATTTGGAATACATAACTAAGGTCCCGTTATGTTTTACAAATTCATCTCAATCTTGTAATAATGGCAGGTTTTTTATAATGATAATTTCACCAAGAGGCCTTTAGTATTAGATTAATTTTGATCCGGAATATGGAACTAAGATCCTGTTACGTTTTACAAATTCATCTCAATCTTGTAATAATAGCAGGTGTTTTATATAATCAGAATTTCGCCAAGAGGCTTTTAGTATTGGATTAATTTTAACGCTGTTAAGAACTGGCGAAAATAATTAGAATTAATTTCAACTCGGTGGACTATATCCAAACTAGCAATGGTTCAAACTTCAAACTATGATTGTTTTTGTGGGTGTTCTGCATAGATTCTTAGTGGTCTGCTTCTGACTTAAAAATGGTGATCGAGTCCATATCATACCATGGGAACGAAGTATTTATTGGAGCAAAACCCACCAAAAAGAGCACATAGAATAAGCAGAGCGAAGTGAAAGTTTTGAAGAGAGGGAAAGGGAGGGATTATAATTGATTGGAGGATGGGAGATTATATTAATGCAGTGACAGGGAGGAAAGGTTCAAGTGCTTCTTTCCTTTCCATATCACAAAGCCAAGCCAACTCCTTCCACTTCCACTCCCACTCTGTCTCCAAATCTCTCATCTTTTTTCTTTGTCTTATTCTTAGACCGCAAATAAGAGTTTGCAGAGTCGGAACCTCCTCTCTCTCTAGGACACCTTTTTGCCCCGTCGCTTTTTCATTTCTCAATCCACATCTCCTAAACTGGCTCCATCTATCATTTTCTTGGTCACAAATCTCGTGCAGTGCCCCTTTTTGGTGTGATCGTGGGGAATGATAAGGAATGTTGGTATTCCAATAGATAAAAAGAGTTATTAGGGCACACATGCCAGGCACAAGCTATGTGAAATTTATGTCTATATGAGTGATGTATCGATAGTTCATGCATAACAAGGAGGCTTCCCGAATTCTGAGCTGATATCATTTGCATGCCATGGCTTATCCAAATTATCGATCTAAGTTCGGAGACACCACGTTTACTAAAGTTTTTGTTGGGGGACTTGCTTGGAAGACCCCAACTGAAGAAATGAGCACATATTTCGAGCAGTTTGGAGAGGTTCTTGAGGCTGTGATCATCACTGATAAAAACACAGGGAAATCTAAAGGATACGGATTTGTAAGTTTATTCAGTACCATGCCATTATTCACTTCTGAGATTCCTTATGCATTGCTCAGTACCATGCCATTATTCACTTCTGAGATTCCTTATGCATTGCTGTGGTTAAGACCTTGTTTCGATGGTTCATGTAAATGTTTAGGTAACTTTTAGTGATCCAGAATCAGCTAGAAGGGCCTGCTCTGATCCAAACCCCACGATCGACGGCAGAAGAGCAAATTGTAATATCGCTTCACTTGGACGGCCTAGACCTTCGCCGCCACGTGGTCCGATCAGTCATATTCTGATACAAAATTAAAATGATCATCAGTCCCATATTTTTTACAACGTGTATATGTAATGACATTATTCCAAATGTATTTGTTAACTTTACAGGAAGGTTACAAGATAGCAATATTCCATTTCATGGAAACTCCCCACAGGGTGCACAGTCGTATAGAGGACCAGCGACAACAGTGCCTTCGCCACCACCACCACCTGTTATGTATCCACATTACGGGTTAGTTGTTACTTGATGCTTTATTAGACCGTACAGATTTGTAGGAAATGGTCCATACCGTCTAAAACTGGCAAAGAAATAACGTGTTTTCCTATGCTTAAGTTTTGTCCCTGCGAACAGTTGTTGTCAGCCAGTAAATATATAGCGCATTACTTTGTATCTGTTGCCACCACCAAAAAGATAAATCAGTAAAACCTTAGGTGGTGGTGCTGCTTGCAATGCTCCTTCCTTCAAGTGCAAAAGCGTGAACATGCTCATTGACAGCTACTATACGACTTTGTGACCCTACCTATTCTCTAATGCAGAGGTCCGCTTGCTAGCTAGCTCGCTAGTTTCTTGCACGTTGGGAATTATATAGTTATGATGCTCGCTTCGCTGAGATGTACTACTAGTAACTGATCACTATGGCGGAAAATCATTCATGCATAATATTGTAATACCTACGTACTTCTAGTTAAACAAATGCTCACAGTTGTTTTCATCAGACCTCTTAGTTTCAACGTATATATAGGCTGTTCATCCCAAGTAGAAGTAGCTTCAATCCTAACCAATGTTTTACGTTTCCATTTGTATCCCAAACTCGTATGTTAGGCCTACCATTTCATGGGACAGGGATTGGCTGGTAGCTTTAGTTGTACATATGATTTTGGACAACCTCACAAATGCTCTTTGGACTTTGGGGGTCATATATCTTGCTACTTTGAATATGTGTGCACGAATAAGGAAATGATAGTGACATATCTAAATGCTGCGCTCTCCTGGAAGACAAGGATTGTGGGTCACCTGTATCTTAAAAGAGCAGTAATATTCGAGCATGAATATAAATTAAACAGTTAAAAGAAATATGTTTTCCCGTCAACATGACACCGAGGATTCGTCTGAAATTGAAAAGATATGTTTTTCCTTGATCATGTCGTGGTATCACATTTAATATTCAGTATCTACCATAGCCAACATCATCTGTTGATAACAGTTGTTTTCATGGTAGGTCCCAGGGGCATATGGAGTATATTCTGAGATAATTTTCTCTCTAAATTTAATTGATTCTACTTTTGCAGGTACCCGCACTGCACTCCTGATTATGGGTACCACCAGGTCTGTCTGTCTGTCGAATTCAGCGTTTGATTAATTCAAAGCATAACTTCGATGGGTTAATTTGCAGGTTGTCTACAACCCACAAGTTCAACAGCCTCAATACTATCAACAAATGTACGGAGCCTCCTCTTCCGTGACTCCACCGTACTACTATGGCTATTCTTTGCTTCCTCCAAGAGGATTGCTTTCTCCAACTCATCAGACTCAACGTGCACCTGGACCCTCATATGTTTACTACCCAGGTTCTGCAAAGGGATCTTTGACGAATGTATTCCCTCCACAACCAAGACAATCCTTCCCTTCTTCTACTGGTAACTAATTACACTCTTTGTCATATTCGTTAGTCACGTAGGCTTCATATAAACTATGAGAAAAAAAATGTCAGCATAAGCTTTTTGCTATTGATATATACAATAAAGAGTGTTTGGGACATGATATGAGGCGTAGGGGGGCCACGTGGGTAACCTCAACCATGTGGATGAGCTGTCTTGTTATTGCAGTGATGACTGACCCAAATAATGGGTCAATTGTGTCCAGTGATGACAGAGAAGCATGTATATATATGTATAGTGTAGAAATAGTGACTGCATGTGGCTTCGGTATCATCATATCTGAAGATGCAGTCAAGTTGCTGAGAGGCCCACCTCCTATACTAAAGTATCTAAGGTTGACAACACTCACAGAGACAATCATGATTTGCCATACCACAGGAAATGGTCATGCTATTGTTAGACAACCTTATTCTAAGTTGAGAGAGTTAAAAAGCATCAATCTTGTCTTTGGTCAGAGTTCAAATCCTGGTGCTATCAAAACCATATTAGGAATGAAGTCAAAAGCTTCATAATCCCAAGCATCTAAAACGATTCTGCTGCTGTCTCATTTTACTGTTGCTTATTTTGGCCTTGAATTTATGTAGATTATTGTGTGCGTATGTGCAGAAGTTAGCCTTTTTGGGCAGATGTTAATCCTCTTATAATGTTTGGGTTCAGATTCACAGACTACGCCGCAGACCACCTCGGAAATGGAAGGCGGTACTACAGTGACATCAGAAAGTCAAAATAGCTAAACACTAAGGGAAGAACACACACATGATTGGACGATAAAAATGGATAATTTGTACAATCTTTGATCAATTCTTGTTCTTCAAATCTCACTTTGAACTGTCATTTCTACCCCAGCCTTTGGCATATTTAATTTTGTTGGTTCAAAAGCTGTAGAGTCTATGCTCCTTCTCCACATCTACAGCACCAAAACATGGACTAATTCCCTAATAAACTTTTTTTCTGATCCTTCATTTTGTTATTTATTATTTTACCTCATAACCAACAAGAGAAAATCATTTGAAAAAATGAAGTATGTTCTTCTTTTGGGTTATTAGTGGGCCAGATTAGCTTACGCAACATTCCATGTGAATTTTACGTTGACACGTTATATGGATCCATAGTAACGCAATATATTATTAAAAACCATAAAAATAATTTTCTCGTTATATATTTTAAAAATTTTCATCAAATATGCATTGTATTATCCTCAATACGTGTACAAATTTTCAGGTTAAAATTTTTAGAGAGATATCAATTAATATAATTAATTTTTGTTACAAATTGAGATACACATATATTTATTTTTATTAAATCATATTATGCAAGGGCGGATCCAGATATTATTTTGAGTGGGAGCAAAATATTTAAAGTACTCTTAAAATATTGAAAAATACAAATATTTGTATATTTAATAAACAAAAAATTACATCATTGTCTTGAGCTTCTTACATATAACCTATTACAATCGTTTCCTACGAGTCTTCATATTTTGATATCGCTGTAAAATTTTTTCATTGTCAATACTATTGAAGATATCTTTCTCAATATATGTGATCAAATAGTCATTCATCCAAGAATCTCCCATTCAATTGCGCAAGCAATTTTTCACTATCTTTATTGCAGAAAATGCTCTTTCCACTGATGTAGTAGTAATAGGCAAAATCAAAGTTAATCTCACAAGTAAAAACACTAAAGGGTACAAAACATCTTTTTTTTTGTTTCGACCATCTTCTTGGTAAGATCACTAATCCCATTTAATATTGAAAATCGATCATCAGATTGCATATCAACAATATAATTATCAAGTTGATCACTAAGAGTAATAAGCTCTACTTTAGAGAAATCAAAAGGGTAAAATTCAACAAGCTGAATCAACTTTTGCTTATCAAAAGCATAAAAAGAGTCACTTGGATTCAAGCATGCCACACA
>JAOQMR010000006.1:7374176-7388704 GCA_027563865.1 Erythroxylum pelleterianum | reverse complement strand
AAACCTAAAACCCTTGGACCCTTAATGGTCTTCCAAAAGTACCCCTCTTCCATTTATCCAACTAATCCTATTTTAGGGCACAATTTAATACCTTAGTCATACTTTAATTTAATTCTATCCTTAGCATAATTCAACTCCAATACACTAATCTAACAAGTCCACAAAAATGAAAATCCTGCTTCAAATTAACTAAAACAGGTTTGGGGTCCAACAGTAAGCCATGGTGTAAAGGACACCTAGACTTTGTATCTAACTTGGTGTACGTGGTCGAATGTTATGTGGGTGTGTCGTTTTATTACTGAGGCAGTTAATATACAAACTGTCTCATTAGTTCTAACTGTCCAACTATTGGGGACCTTATCATTTTAATGTTAAAGTTTTTTAGGAAATCTAAATATGTAATTCGTCCAGACAATTGTGATGTTATGTTACATATTTCACTTCAAAAATTCTGCAATATTTTTATCTAATAATACGATTAATGTAATTTCTTCTCTTTTTGGTGTTTTCATACGATGTTGTCCACAATAACAACATTTCAGGCATTATTTTTTGTTTCTATATATTGGGGAATTAATTCATTCTTGCATGTAGCTCATAGTAACGTTACTTCTAAAGAGTGTTTTTGGTTGGATCATTTGTGCAGAATTGGTCGCATTACAGGGCATTTATGTAAGAGTTTCCTAGCCTCAAATTCACCTTGTAACAAGTTAGTATCAAAGCCAATTTTGGAGATTTTTGGGATATCTTCCTCACTTGGCAGACGGTGTTTATGACAATGGTAGAAAATCAGAACTTTGAAGCCATTAGAGAAAGTTGGATAGGTTGGAGCATGGCATAGGAGCCATTCCGAAAGATGAGACATAGAATTTGTTGGCTCGATTAGATCAAATGGAGGAAGCAATTTAGACATAGACAAGGTTAAAAGTCCTGGATTCGAAGCATTTCGATGGATGAGGAATGCTAAAGTTTCAAATTTTTTGTTTTAGGATATGCATTAATATTTTGAAGCTGTTAAAGTACCAAATTGCAATAAAGTTCAATTAACGAGCATGTATCTGGTTAGAGATGCCAAATTGTAGTGGCGTAGGAGAATTGATGGTGATCTAAACACTGGACGTTCAAGAATTGATACATGGCACGATAGAACTTGCGGAAACTGAAACAAGATGGGTCTATCCGAAATTAAGTTAAAAACCTTAGCTCATTGATGTTGGACATCTGAAATATTGAGGAAGAAGACAAATTGTTCAATTTTCTATCGGGACTCCAAACTTGGACACAAATTGAATTACAACAACAGGGAGCACAAGATCTACCTAGTGCAATTGCAGCTACATATAGGTTGATCGATTTGGATCCAAACAAAGATAAAGAGGCAGAGGGAACCTCCAAGTGATCTCAGCACAAAGATAAAACCAATTGGAATGAGAAGAAATAGTGGGGATATGGCAAGTCGTGTGGTGACTCTAAATCTGAACAAATTGATAAAGGGAAGGCCAAAGTGGGTGGGAACATAGGTACTGCTTCTACTAGTGTCCAGAAACATAAAACTTTTGTCTATTATATCTGGGTGGTCCTCACTATGCGAGGAAGTGTCTGAAGCGAGAAAAGCCTAATGCTACAGTGACTGAAGAGTAACCAGAAAGAGAAGTCTCAACCCTGGTTAATCCTCTCCAACTGCTAAGCACTTTAACAGAAGAGAAAGGTAATAAACATGTTTCGTTAATGCATTTGCAGGTGTAGATTAGTGGGATGTTTGTAGCTGTGATGGATGATATAGGTGCTACATACACTTTTATTTAGATTGATGGTTGCTAAATTGGGACTAAAGGTGAGCTGAAGTTCAAATAGGCTTAAAAATGTGAATTTCAAGGCTAGAGATGTAGTTAGAATGGCATATAATGTGTCTTTACCGATAGATGGTTGGGCTAGAAAATGCAATATGATGGTAATCCCTTTGGACAATTTTGATTTGATTCTCATAATTGACTTCCTATGACATAACAAGGCTATGGTATATCCACATTTGAGTGGAATAATGTCCACAAATTGGTACGAAAAACAAAGGCAAACAGAAATCTTCTTTTATTACGACTATGGTTTTGGAAAAAGGACTGAAACATGGTAAGGAAAAAATTCTTGTAACATTAATTTAATTAAAATAAATGTTGTCCAAGGAAGTTCCAAGTGCAGTAGCAGAATTGTTGGAGTCTTACAAAGATGCAATGCCTTTTGAATTGCCAAAAGAACTCTTCCCTAGAAGAGCTATAGACCATTGTATTAAGTTAGAACTAGGGTGAAACCTCCTGCCCAAGTTCCCTATAGAATGTTGCCTATGAAGTTGAAAGAATTATGGAAACAGTAAGGAGAACTTCTAGAGGCAGGACACATTTAGCCCTCTAAGGTGCCTTACAGAGCTCCAGTTTTATTCTAAAAGAAAATGGATGGCTCCTTACGAATGTGTGTGGATTATCGAGTACTGAATAAACTCACGATAAAGAACAAGTACCTGATTTTGTTGGTGCAAGACTTAATGGATAGATTAAGCAATGCATCTGTGTTTTCCAAATTTGATTTACAATTTGGTTATTAGCAGGTTAGAATTGTAGAAGGTGATGAGGCAAAAATCACCTTGTGTAATAAGGAATGGGGCTTATGAGTTTTTAGTTATGCCTTTCAGTTTAAAAAATGCTCCTGTGGCGTTCTGCAATTTAATGAATAATGTATTATATGATTTCTTGGATGATTTTGTTGTTGTATATTTGGATGATATCGTTGTATACAATAGTAACTTGGTAGAACATGTTTCTTATTTATGACAGGTACTGGATCGCTTGAGAAAACATAGGTTGTATGTCAAAATTGAGAAATGTGAATTTGCTAAGGCTTAAATCAAGTTCCTCGACCATTTGATAAGCAACCAGTAGGTGAGGATGGACTCAAGTAAGGTACAAGCAATTCTGGATTGGCCAGTACCAAATAAGGTACAAGAGTTGCATTCTTTCCTTGGTTTAGCAAATTATTATTGTCGATTTATTGAAGGGTACTCAAAGAAAGTGACACCACTCACGGATCTGCTCAAGAAAGTAAAAAGTGGGACTGGTCAGATCATTGTGTGGCTGCATTTGAGAAGCTAAAACAGGCCATAGCTTCTGGGCCAATTTTTCGACTGCCTAACTTTGAGCTTCCCTTTGAAGTCCACACTGATGCATCTGATAAAGAAGTTGGGGGTGTGTTGGTTCAAGGTGGACATCTTATGGCTTTTGAAAGTAGGAAATTGATTGAAACATAACAGAAATATTCAACATACAAGAGGGAAATGGTAGCAGTAGTTTATTACCTAAGTTCCTTGTGAGAACGAATAATGTGGTGAATCCTTTCTTTAAAGTGGAGAAAAAGTTATCGATCAAGCAAGTGACATGGCAGGAATTCTTGGAAAAATATAACTTTATTTGGGAACACAAACTTGGACGAAGCAATTAGGTGGTAGATGCACTTAGTCGGAAGGAAATTGTGGCTACACTTTATAATCTATCTAGAGTTGAGTCCAACTTCATGGACAAAATCCGACAAGGTGGAAAGCTTAATGTAACGTACTGTCAATTGGTTCAAGAAGTGGAGGAAGGAGTCATTAAACGGTATCGACTTGATGATGGGTTTCTTATGGCAAAAGGAGGCAGATTATATGTGCCTAGTATCGGTGGATTGTGGAGGGAATTGTTGAAGGAGTTATACGGTTGTCTATGAGCAGGACATCCCAGTAAAGAATGGATGATAGCACTTCTGTCCAAATCTTATGTTTGGCCATTGATGGAGTAGAACATTGAGACTTACACAAAACTTGTTCAGTGTGTCAACAAGATAAAGAAGAGAGGCAAAAGTAGGTAGGACGACTCCATCCAGTCCCCATTCTGGAGAAACCATGGATGTCGACATCTATGGATTTTGTTCGGATTTTCAAGAGTAGATGGAAAAGCTTTAATGTTGGTTATGGTTAATTGGTTCTCTAAATATATTGTTTTTATGGCTGCACCATCCTCATGTATAGCAAAAATAGCGGCTGATCTATTTTACTGAAGTGTTGTTAAACACTTTGGTGTTCCAGCAGATGCGGTGAGCGATAGAGATTTGCAATTTACAAGACAATTTTGGACAGCCTGATTCAATATAATGGGGCTGAATTTAAATTTTCTACTAATAATCATCCTCAAACCAATGGACAGAAGGAGATAATAAATGCACTATTGGAGGATCATTTATGACACTATATAAGTGCATCAGAAAAATTGGTTGATTATTTTGGACAGTGCACACTTCGCTTACAATCTTCATCAATCTTTTGCAACGGGGAAAATCCATTTGAAGTGATCTTAGGATATCAGCCTCTAACTCCTTTGGAGATTGCCACGCAGCAACTTAGAGGTAAGTGCCCAGCTGTTTATCAATTTAAAAGGGATCAACAGGAACTCTTGGATGAAGCAAAAGATAGTCTTTGGAAAGCTATTCGAAGGATGGAGAAGTATTCTAACAAGCATAGATGTCCAGTAGACTTTGTTGTGTGCGATAAGGTGATGCTGAAATTCACACCTCAAATATGGAAGAAAATCAGTGGAAAGTCGGCTCATAAAGGCCTAATTCTGAAATATGATGGTCCATTCGAGGTTATCAAAAAAGTTGGTAAGGTGGATTATCGACTTAATTTACCCGAAAGCCTAAAAGTTCATCCTACGTTCCATATGAGTTACTTGCGCAGGTTTTATCATGATAATGAGAAACCAGAGAGGAGAAAACAGAGGCGAGCACCTCCAAATATATAGGTACAATATGACAATGAAGTTGAAAGGATTCTTGATTATCGAAGATTGGGACAACAAAAGAAAATTTGAAGGACTGAATTTCATTGGTTGTAACTTTCCATCTGTTGGGGACCTTATCATTTTATCGTTAAAGTCTGTTAGGAAATGTATATATGTAATTCCTCCAGACCATTGTGATGTTATATTACATATTTCACTTCAAAAACTCTGCAATATCCTATTAATTTTATCTAATAACATGATTAATGGTATTTCTTCTCTCTTTTGGTGTTTTTATACAACGTTGTCTGCAATAACAACGTTTTTGGCCTTGCTTTTCGTTTCTATATAGTGGGGAATTAATTCATTTTTCCTTACAAACCATAGTAATGTTACTTTCGTTCCTTCTTAAAGAAGTGTTTTTAGTTGGATCAATTGTGCAAAATTGGTTGCATTACAGGGCATTTATGTGAGAGTTTGCTAACCTCAAATTCAACCTTGTAACACAAACCTTCTATTACATCTTGAGTTTGAACCACATAAATCATCTAAGTAATAAATGCTTGAAATTATTCATTCTTAAGATTTTGAAACTCTAAAAGATTTTAATTTAAGTTTGTACAGTTACTTACTTTAAATATATATTTATATTAAAAAATTTATCGAAAGTAAAAGTTCAGATTGTCAAAACCATATTCTTCTTGTACAAAGCTACCAAAAGAAGGATATAAATACTTAACTTGCATATTTAAATAAACAATTATCCAAATTTATGAAGAGAAATCAGTCAAACTAATAAATATTAACATTATTATTTGTAAATATCTACTTTCATTGGGAATGTCATTGGCTCGATCCAAAAATTTGAGCAGGTACCAAACCCATCATGTTGTCCTATTCGCTATGGAGTTTGCAACTAGAAAAATAATATAATCAGAATTTGAATTAAGATGTGGAAGTTGTCAATTAAATATCTCAAGAAATATTATATCAATATAGAGGGGATTCATGGAAGAGCCTGATAAGATGAAACTAAGGATTGAGCAAAAAATTTCGAGCCTGGGTGGGTCCAACACAATAAGGGCCATTGCCAAACCCACTTGAAAGTTGTGTTATCTTTCAAAAGGACATAAAACCATATGTGTAAAATGGGTATTTAAAGCAAAACTAAGAAAAATATGGTGAATTTGAAAATTATAAAGCATAGTTAGTAAATAAAGGCTATAAGCAAGAATACGGAGTAGACTAAAAAGAAGTTTTTTCTTTAGTTGTAAGATATGATATGATTAGGTTGATGATAGCCATTAATAGTACAAAATTCATAATCTATCTTTCAATTAGATGTCAAATATACCTTTTTTAATGGAAACTTAGAGGAATAGGTATTTGTTAATTAAACAAATTGTTATTTTAAGATTAGGGATAAGCATAAAGTATACATATTATAAAAGTTCTTTATTGATTAAAACAAATCTCACAAACTTGGTATAGTCGTATAAAATCTTATTTCTTAAAAGAAGGTTTCTAAAATTGTCAATATAAGCACACACTTTTTGTTAAAGTTAAATGTGGAGGAAAGATTCTCATTGTTTGCTAATAGGTGGATGATCTTATATTTATTCAAAGTGATGGTGTCATGTTTGAATGATTCAAGAATTCTATGATGGTTGAATTTGATATGTCATATCTATGTAAGATACATTACTTTCTTAGTATAGAAGTAGTATAGTCCAATATGGTGGAATCTTTATTTTTCAAGAGAAGTATACTATGAAATTTTAGACAAATTTTAGTTGAAGGACTATAACCAAATGAACACTCCAACTGAGATTGACTTAAACCTTAACAAAGATTATGAAGAAAAGAAGGTGAATAACATACTTTATAAATAAATTGTACATAGTCTGATGTATTTAACTGCCGTAAAGCGAGATATAATACATTCTATAAGCCTTGAAAGTAGGGATGGAAGAATAGTACTGGTTTGATTTGAAGTCATCAAACTCAACCCAAGTTAATAGGACTTTGAAATGGTTCAAATTTTTACTTACAAAACTTGTTAGATTTCAAGCTAGCTTTAGGCTCCATAACCCAACCTAAACCAAAGTTCAAACTTAAATATATTTAAAATGATTCATTTTATTTTTAAACAAAATTACATCATTTTTAAATAACAAAGACATTTAAGACAAGGAGTCTAATCCAATAAGGTAAAGTTAAGTCCAAAAACCTAATCCTAAGAAAATTTTACGAGAGAAAAAGGCTCAAATGCTTTATTTATAAACGTCTTCCTCTTTCTTATCTTTACACTTTCAATATGAGAATTTAGAATCAACGTTGGTTCCTAATTTCCTTATTGCTCTATGGTTCTCAATTCCCATATTGAAAATGAAGAGGAAGGTGATTCTATAAATAAAGTATTTAGGTATTTACCTTACTTATAAATCTTTTAAAGTGTTGGACTTTTAGGTTTGATTTGTCCTAATTGAGCTTTAAAAGTTTTAATATTTTATAAATGGATTGGATATTTAGGTTTTAATTTACTTAAATGGGCTTTAGACTATTTAATATTTCTTTAAAAATGATAAGTTTTTTAGCCTAACTTGACCCAATTAGTAGGGATGGCAATGGGAGCTCATGGGTCGGCCCTGCTAATTTTTTAAAAATAATTTTCTTAAAATTAAAGTATAAAACAATGTCTTTTTTTAAATCCAGACCTGAGCCTACCGAAAACCCAACTCTTCTTGCTTAGAAAAATTGAACCTCCGGTCGGTCCATTAAAAACACCTGAATCTAGACCTATGGGTCATCCCATTGCTGTCCCTACCAATTTGACTATTTAGGTTTAAGCATAATTTCTTGGGCCTAATCAAACTTTAGGCAAAGTTCAATTTGCTCAAACTTAAGTAAACCTCTCAAACTTAATCAGGCTTTAGGCTAGGCTCAAGTTTCTAAAAACTTTTAAATTGAACTATGACCATAAGAAACGTGAGTCCAATTCAACCTATTTTCATTCCTGCTCATAAGTAAATATATGGAGAATTTAACATAAATGAATTTATTAGTTACGAAGAGAATCCCTTATTACTTACAAGGAACTAAAGATTTTGAGTTGTTCTATGAGGAGGGTAAAAGGTCATATTTATTTGGATTCACCAATAATGATTTTGCAAGAGATTAAGATAATAGAAAGATCATTTCGAATTGTATTTTTATGATAGGCACAAGGGTTGTTTTATGGTCTTCCAAAAAAATAACTAATTGTCACTTTATTAATTAAATAAGTTGAATTTGTTGGTGCAACAATTGTGCTTATCAAGCTCTCTGAGTGAGAAAATTCTCAAAGAATTACATTTTAAGTAAGTGATAGCTAATATAATTTTTTGCTTGATAATAATTCAACTATCAAAACTCTCCATAAATCTTATATTATATAGAAGAAGGAAGTATATTACTTTGAAATACTTTTTTAAAGAGATCATAGTAACAATGGAACAATTTATTTAAAGTATAACAAGACATAAATAACTGGTCTATGTACTAAATCTTTCATGTCTTTTTCCTCCTAAAATTTGAGAAGGTTAAAGAAGTGTGTAAATTGGAGAATAATGATTAAGTTTCTTCGCGAATAAACTAAACTTTGATAATCTTTATTTTAAGACAGGAATTGTTGACAATAATTTGTCTTTATCTTTTCAGTTTTTTTTTAATTTATTGATAAGGTTAATTACTGATATTATTTTGACTTTTTTACTAAAAGAGATATCATTTTAGCTCTTACTTTTAATATTAACACTATTATACTACTATCTACATAAATAATAAAAGTTTCTGAATGCTATACAGTAAAATTTTTAATTTTTAATAAATCAAATTGAATATTTATTTATTTTTGTATCTAACTTTTTCTCTTTTTATATATTTTATATTAATTATCAAAAAGTCTTTATTGACCACTATTTCATTCATTAACTTTTTAATGTTAAACTCTTATTTAAAATATGGTCAACTTGTGAAAGTTAGGAATTACAATTTATTTCTGATTTGATCTAGCTGACTTCAAATCAAGTTACTTAACTGAATATTAAGCCAGATTTGATCCCTTTTTTTAATTCAAAATTTAAACTCATTCTCAATGATCTGATTTGACTTAAAACTTTAACTTCTACCTTTTTTATATTATTTTCACTTAATTTGCTATGGCATCTTTTCAAATATAATAAAACCTCACCTCAGCAATTCCTTTTCTCCTCTCTCATCACCCTCACTTCCTCGCAGCCGCACGTAGCACTCTCTTTACAGGCCCACTCTCCTCTTTGTCTCTGGTTTTCTATATTGATATGGCATATGGATGAGTAAGCTTTGTTTTAGTTAATGCCTAGACAGCTACGTACGTATAAACAATTGCGACTCGTCAAAATTTGTATACTGAGTTCCATTTTAGACCTAAAAATTAAGATATTAGAATGCGAGTTTTCACTTTTAAAGCTTATGAGATGATAAATTCTTCCTTCACATTTATTAGTCCTCAACTTAGAATTTTCATCAGCCTCGAAGTCTTTTATTCCCAATTCTTTAGTGCTTCTCTACAATAGTTTGTGTAACATACATCTAAATGAATGACCCTCATGCCTTGGATTTTCATAGGATAGGAATTTCATATGAAAGTTCTTGTTCCTTGGCCTCATTGAATGCATCATTGTTTCTGAATGTTTCTCACAAATGCAAGATGTTCGATATTCATGAAATTTACCTTTGTTAGGCCCAACTCAAATGTCAATTCGGCCCAGGACACATGCTCTAACCTAATTGGGCCTGGGTAGCTTGAAGGTCAATCTGATATCTTTTTTTATCTTTATAAAAAATTAAAATATCATTTTACTTAAAACAATGTCATTTTTATAGAATTTTTGAGTTTTGGATCATGCCGATCTCATGCTCGGGCTTGAAATAAATAAAAAAAGATTGAGCCTAACTTAAAGCTCAATTAAATTGGTCAAGCTGGTTGATTTTATACCTGACTCGCTTCGGCCTAACTCAGCTTGGGCTTAATTACCACCCTTACTCTTAAGTTTCATTTCTTTTAATGGCTTTAATTTATGCTTCCATTACCTTCCTCCATTTGATTCTTTTATAGCACTTTCAAAAGTTACAGGGTCAATTTTTGAGAATAAAGTAACGTTAGTGATTAGGTCTTTCATGTGAACAATATCGGTTACCTCAGTCTTTCATCGATGAAGGCCTTTATGAACACAATGAAGGTGAGATTCAACTTTTACATCAATGTTATCTGATATTGTTTTATAAAGTATTTGATGAATTTTCAAGTGTTATGGTAGTTGGAATCTGTTAGTGTAGGAGTTGCTGTCTTTTTTTTCTTTTTACTTTGCTATGAAGGATAAATGGTACAAGTTGCTACTTATTCTGATTCCAATTGCTTTCCATATAAAAAATTAACATTTTTGCTAATCATAATCTTCTTCATCAGTGGATTAAACAAATTATATGCTTTACTTACATTGACAAAGACACACTTCTCGCCCTTATAATCAAATAATCTACCTATGATTTTTACCTACTTTAAGCCTCTTATAAGATCATTTTTTGAATTGTTTAAGGTAGGAATTCTACTTAATATATGGTTGCTTCAATTTATTGTTTCAAGCCAAAGTTCTTTGAAGTTCTTCCCCTTGCTAACAACCTTTTCATTATGATGAGAATAGTCCTACTTTCCTCTCTAATACACCATTTTGACGTGGTGTATAAGCAGTTGTGTGCTTTCTTCAAATACCATGAGTTTTAAAAAAATTCAAACTCTTTTGAGGAATATCCTTCACTATAATATGCACAGAGAATCTTAATAGGTTTCTCCTTTTCATTCACAACACATGCCTTGAAGCTTTTAATGCCCTAAATGCTTATTTGTTTTGTAAAGTAAATGCAAGTTTTTCGAGTATAATCATTAATGATAGTAATGGTCTTATTAGACCATATATGTTTAAATGAATGAGCTTCAAAATACATTTTCTTTTTCTGGTGTTGTTTGTTAACAACACATTCTCCACAAATATGTGAAGGAATAACAATTTAAGGAAGATCAATCACTATATTTTTCTATTGTAGAGTCTTTAATCCATCAAATTTCAAATGTTAGAGTGAAAATGGCAAAGCCATAAAGGGTCTTTCACATCATCCAGCAAGTAAGGTTGAACACTATCGATTTTTAATGGAAACAACCTATTTGAACTTATTTGGATAACAAAATTAACGCCTCTCAAAAGATTGTACATCTTATAAGCACTTTATTAAAATTCTTACATACCCCTTTACAAGTAATTGATGAACACTTAATAAACTGCTTTTCAATTAAATAGCATTAAAAACATTAAAAATTATTTCTACATAATCATTCTTTGTTTTTATATCAATATCACTTTGTCCCATTATATCCATAGTAGAACAATCTCCAAAAATTATAATAGAAAGAAATTCTTTATTTAAGTAAGAGAAAAGACTTATTTCCACACATGTGGTTGCTGCAATATGTAATACCACACATTTGATTGTGTACTTTATAGACTTGGACCATCATCAACAAGGTTTCTACTTCCTTCTCTTTGTGAAATTTGTTTCTTTCTTTTCTATGAAATTTAATCTCCAATTTCTTTCTGCATAAACAACTTAGGACATCATTCAAAACTATAGTGACTAAATTTATGACATTTAAAGCACCAACTTTTGGACTTTTCAAAATGCTTATTAGATTTGAGATACCTACTATCATCTATATTTCCTCAACCACTCCTTCCTCTGCCTCTAACTCTTCCTCTAGAGTTTGAGGAATGAGTAGTATAGAAGCCATTAAATGTTGCTCACATGTATTTGATATCTTATTCATCTTTGTTTGTGGACTAACAAAAAACTCTAGTGTTCATAAAGAGAACATACATTAATTCCTTTGAGCTTTTATATCAAGTAGACAATATATTCAATTTTGGTGTCAAAGAATGCAATATCTTCTCAACAATGGCAATATCCTACATCATCTCAACAAGAAATCACATTTTGGCAACTATCCCTATAGTCCTTGTAAAGTAGCTAGTCACATATTCTTGGTCTCTCATTTATAGAGTCTTTGACAAACTTATTTATTCATATATATTTTCATATCATTTGGATGAGTTTTTGTCACTAAAATTGGTTTTT
This sequence comes from Erythroxylum pelleterianum, assembly GCA_027563865.1. NCBI lineage: Eukaryota > Viridiplantae > Streptophyta > Magnoliopsida > Malpighiales > Erythroxylaceae > Erythroxylum > Erythroxylum pelleterianum. The sequence goes on along the minus strand of JAOQMR010000006.1, from coordinate 7,376,699 downwards.
ATAGCTTTATTTGATTATTATTTGAATTATTGTGCCTTACGTTTAATTTATGTTTATAGGGGCAAAAAATTGTCGTATTTTGGTTTAACTGTGATAACTCAATTTTTGGGGCAATTGATGCTACATTATTTGTAATTTTTGTTGTAGGGTATTTGAAGAAATTAAAATTCAAAAATCATTAAAAGAGTTAGAGGAGAGATGCTTAAATGCAAGCATCACTTGACAAAACGACAACGTTGAGATAAAGCATTAAAACAAGGGAAAGGAAAACGACAACATGGGAGAGTAGGTTTCGGACGAGAGCATTATAAATTAAGGGTTTTGGCAGCACACAAAGGGAGGCTATCACAAAAAAAAAAAGAGAAGAGTAGGAGGCGGCGCAAAGGGATCTAGGAGTTGGCATTGAAGGGTTGGAGGCTGTGTAGGTGTGTGTGGCGTTATGAAGTGGAGTGCAGGTGGCACAAGGAGAAATAAGCTGAAGGTTTGGAAGTTGGCTTGTGAGTGACGTGCTTTGTGTGGTATCTGTGAGGAGAAGTAGACGTGTGGCAGTGTTTATATGCGTGGGTGGAGAAGAGAGGCTAGGCTATGAAAGTTTGGAGATGAAAAATTAATTAGTCATATCAAGTTATCAAAGAGGGAGGTGTGTGCGGTGTTGTGTGTACAGCTGGTGAGTTAACGTGAAGGTGTGTGCAACGTGGGTGTGGGAATGAGTTTTGGAGAACTATTAAAAGTAGAGAAAGTGGAGGTGTGGGCTTCGTTGGTGCGTTGTGTGGTCTTATTGCGTGGTCTTTTTGTGCATGGTGAGGTTGCGTGTGTGCAAGGTGCTGGGGAAAAAACATGAGAAAAACGACAGCATAAAAGGGGAGAAACATTGAAGAGTGGGTGAATGTACGAGGGGGGATTTATGGTGGCGTTCTAGAAAGGAGAAATTAGGGATCTAGAGATTTCGTTCTCTTCATCGTCGACTCCCACAAATTTAAAACCTCATTTCCTACCTTTTATAGCTGACAATCGGAGCACGACATTGGCAGCAACTTCAATGAATTTTTGTGGCTAATTTATCTTAATCCTTTGGTTCAATGGCAATAGCAGGAGCTTGGATTTTTATAGGGGAGTTTAAATTGCAATTATCTTCTATCCATTAATTATTTAGTAATTCCTAGATCTTAGGATAACTATTTAATTATTTGGAGTTACGTTTGATTATATCTTTGAATTAGAAGATTGTGTGACTGAATTATTATTTAGCAATTGATATTGTGCTGATTTTAGATTTAATTTCATTACTTTGTTTTGGGTCAAGGCTTGCATTGAGATTTTAGCGAAATTGGTGATTATTCAATGTGGCTTGAATTATTGGATCTTTATGTCCGTTGCTAACATTAATTCTATTTTCTTAATTATTGCGTAAAAGTCGAGCATTGGTGTTAGTATCCTTAGTTCTATTTTACTAGTCTAGTGGCAGTTAGTAAATTGGGAGTTTTGAAAAATATTTTTGTAACAATTTCAGGTGGTTCGGTTGTTAAACTAAAAGCTCGATTTTAATTTTTGGGTTAATTGTTTTAACTCCAATATCTGTTTGAGTGATGATTGCCTGCATTATTGAACTAGAGGATTGCGTTTATCATTATTAATTACTTGTGTTTGTCTTCTTATTTAATTTACTCATTGTCATTTCATATTTCTCATTTCAATTTTAAAATATAAAAAACAAGTCCTAAATGTTCATTTCAATTCGTTGCAAACTTTAGCGATAATTGTTTAAAATCAAACCTCATTTCATAGTTTAGGTTGCATTGCATTTAGTTATTTAGGAAATTAGGATAACATTTGCTACTCTAGAACAGTGAAAATTTCATAATTTTGCATTAAATGATTGTCTGTTCCATTTCTAGATATAACATCATTTGTTAAATTGCTTGGCATGAATTCAAAACATAGACTTGGTGGGAATGACTATTGGGAGCGAATGGCATAAAAGGTTGACGTTTGGATTCGCAAAAGAGAACGTGTAGCCGGAAGCTGGGAACCTAACAACTATATACATCCGTACGCTGGCATAAAACTGACTGTAATTTTCTGGTTTTTAGTGTTGTACTTAGAACATTCAAGATACAGTACTTTGTCTCTTTGCTTACTTCCTTCTAAGAACATTCATGGTACAGTTTGTCCCTTTCTTTGGTTCCTTATGATGGAAAAAATTCTGAATGCATTTAAAAATTGATATAGCTTGAAGCCGTTTTGCCTTTTATATTCAGATGCTCACTTCCTGTTATTGCGTACAAGCCAAACGTTTAGTTTTGATTTCTGAAAGACACCAACCTTTAGAAAATTTTCTGAAAATTCTAAGTCGCCGTCCAAAGGGGGTCTGAGAAAACTGATATGGGCCAAATGTAGTGTTGGGCCCCAGAAAATTTTTCTTTATTTCTGTATTTATTTATTTTTCTTTTGTTTATTTCTTAAAATTTTGCCTTTAAATTGTTTTAATATTTTAGAGATGAGTCTTATTTATTTTAGTAGTAT
>JAOQMR010000006.1:7354544-7365707 GCA_027563865.1 Erythroxylum pelleterianum | reverse complement strand
CTAACATCCTTCATTCCAAACTTAGATACATTGATATCAAACCATCTTTTCCTTAAGGTATAATGTAGCACCCCACTTCCGCAAGACAAGTACCTGACATCATGAGTGACATTTGAGTCTGTGCCTTGTGAGGGTGGCATGCTAGAGTGTTAATCAGTCAAAACTTAGTATTAAAATTTTTTTTGAAACCACAACACAGTAAGTGGAAATCCATAATCAATTCGGGCCCACTTTATTTCATAAATATTTTTCAATTTATCAGAATTTCGTTGATCACTAAGGCCCATTCTAGAAACAAAACACTCACAATCATAATGTCAATACAACATGATTACATTCGCTTACACATTATACAATGATTTCAGAATACACTCCTTAATACAAAATTTGCGAGAAATAAAATTCAGTACAAAAATCAAGAAATACAATGCAGACGAGAACTGATCCCGACCTCTATCTCTCACTTGTATGCAATAGGTATACTCCCATTGCCTAACGGGGTATTCTTCTGATCCTGAAACTTTTTTGCAAATTTTGGGCGAGTTTTGTGAACTTAGTGAGTGACCATCATCGATGGTTCACCCAGTCACACAATACATAACTCACATTCACAACATTTCACATTTCACGTTCAATACACTTTAATCATTCATATTATGCATATGCAGTGCACAATTAGTTCATCTCTTTCACATACAAGTAGCACTTTAATATCTCAATCAAGCATCACAATCATCGAACCTTCTATTTGGAAACCAACACAATCAATCACATTCATATATTCAGTCTATAGTCAATCAATACAAAATTTCAAAAAGAACAAACAATAAAATGAGACCATCTCGGTCTACTCACAGTACGCTCTAGATTAGCATTTGCTTCCAAATTCTGGAAACGCCTGAATGCGGACTTTTAACCTGCACAACCCATTTATGCAAAACACACATTACACACATATTAATATTTTCACAGTTATAAGCATTCATTTATGCACATGTGTGTATATGGAATATGTACGATGCATGTTCATGACAATCCCAGGTATATTATTAATTTCACACTTTATCACATTATCATTTTTCCACATCAATTGTTTTCATAATAACTCATTTCTCGTTCATTTCCATTAGATACACTTTACTTCGCTTTTTGAATCACAACTTTAATCATATGGACCATTTCATCTCCATTAAACACATGTCTTTGGTACTTTAATATCAACAATTCACTCATTAATGTTATTCCATCATTACATGATCACACATTATCAAAACTCTCATTTCTTCTTATAAATTCTCCAAAATTTCAGACCTTCGAATCTACTGTTCACATTAAATTAAAAAGTGAAACTGAGGTAATTTGATCATACTCTATTCTGAAAAAGTGTTCCTCTATGTCTTATGTCTCCATTGCCACCAAAATCACTCAATTCGGTTCAGTAATTTAGAAAATATGCCTCAAACATTATCGGGTTGTTCATGTCCAAAAACAGTGTAATATGCACAACGTCCATCCAGAAATTCAACATCTTAGAGACTGAATCCAAATTCGTCTTCTTCATATGATTTGTAGCCCCATATCTATAGTTTACTTCAAATAAAAAATTATCTCATTTGGAATCCTATAGATCTAGATACAATCCAAATGCTGAAGGGTGTTCAGTAAGAAAATCCTATGTCACGGTTCCAACAGATTCCACATTTTGATTTGATCCATCTTTTTTAATTGGATATGGAATGCTACCAACTTTTTTGGAGAGGTAGAAAAATATGTTAGGAATATTTTGGTTTAGGAATCAAGTCATTTGTAGGTCTAGAGGAGAAGTTATGGTCAAAAGAAGGAAGGCTACTCAATACAATAGAAAATCTCAAATGCACGATCGTGCTTAAGCACAACGGTGCAAATTCCTCTTCATTACCCGTGCAGATTTTCACTTTAATCATGCATTCTCTTCACCAAATCTTAACTTCAAACCTTTATAACTTTTCATCTAGAACTCCCAAAATTGCAAACTTTATATTAATGGAAATATAAAAAAATGATCTACAACTTTGATGAAGACCATTTGATCAAAATCTTACTATACCAATACAGTTTAATCAAGGAATTTCATATCAAACTTTTACCTCTCTTTATCTTTTCTTTTCAAAACAGACCTTCGGGTCCATCTTTCATGGTCATTTTGACAATGCAAATGAAGGATTTAGGCCAAACATTCTTCTAACTAATTGTTCTTTGATGGCCTAAATTTCAAATGAAAACAATTTCATGCAATTTTGTTTGATATTCTGGAAGTTATGCTAAAAACACTAGATACTGTTCCAAACCACAACAGAATCCACAAACTCAACTTCAAGATATATTTTGAAACCCTTAGAGACATAATTCAATTTCAATTTCTTCATGCAAAATATAGAAATTTGTCTCTATTTTAATTAACTTAAAATCACCCATTTAGAAATCTACAGGTCAAGATATGGCTAAAATACAGATGCATGTTCAGTGGAAACACTGCATCTGTACATGTCCAACACACTTCAACAATATTCATCTCTAACTCTAAATCATCTCTACATCAATTTATGAATCATTCATCATTATACACATAAAATCAAGTAATCAATGTATTCATTTCTTTACCCACATTCCAACATACCTACATCACCATTTTATGTCCATTTGACCTCTAACTATCATTCAATATGCTTCCTTCAACGAATCAAGAAAGTTCATGCTTATACTTACTTGTTTAGCTTCATTTTTCTTCATATCACCAAGAAACCCTAGCTCCTCCGACATACACGATATTCACCTTTTCAAAGTGGAATGTGTTGGGTCTTTTAGCAATAAGAAGAAGGATACAATGAATCTTGAAGAAGCAAGGTGAAAGAGTTGACAAACATCAACATAAGAGGGTAAGGGTGGGATGTCGTGAGTGAAGAAAAATGTAAATGAAGAAGACGAAGGAATGAAGCTAACAAGAATAAGAGACGATAGCAAGTGGTATGGCAAAGGTCTTTCACTTAATGAATAATGTGATTTAAAACAAGTGGTATGGCAAGTGACATCTTGTGGTCTTGTAATCTACCAGTTCATTTGTCTCCCATTTTCAACCCAATTTTCTCCCAATTTTAATTGGCACTTGTCAATAAATCTCAACATCACATATTAAAATTTCTACCGCCATCTAACATTTATTTCTACCACTATTCATCAATTATTCTGCCACTTGGTATTTTTCCTAGTCTAATATACCCTTAAAATTTACAGAAATTTCCTAAATTTCACCAAAAATTCTAAATCAGTAAATATACACCCCAACTAAACTTTCAACACAAATAAACACCAATTCTCAATAATATCACATTACAATTCAATTATACCCGGATTGTCAATGAATGCATGTATAATCATTTTAATGTGTGCAAAAATTCAAATTCACATGTGTGTATGATAACAATATGCATGAGTATAAAAATGCAATTTTCTTAATCTCTCATTGAACTCACATGTACCGGATTTTAGGATTCGAACACTTAGTATGGGAATGGGATGTTACATAGAATATCAATTATCAGTCAAAACTTATCACACATTTAACCAACTTTTCCAACATCAAATTATGTTCTTTTTAAACTTTAATCAAGTCCAAATGCATCATAGTTAAATACCTCATCCTTAATTGTTTCAAGAATCACACAAAAGAACTTTTTCTTTACTTCCATGCTATTTTCACAATTGTATATGGCTTTCCCACAATCGTGGGATGGGTTATCTAAAAGTTCTCATCCAATTCCTTCATTAGTTTTTCAGATTTTCTTAGGACAGGTTTCAGGTCTATTTTGTATAGCCATTATGACATAGAAAATGAAGTAATTAGGCAGTACATTCTTCTAAAAAAATGTTCCCATATGTCTTAAGTTTCTAATGAACTAAAGTTCATACAATTTGGTTCATTATTCTATGAGTTATGCTCAAAATACTACAGACTGAGTACATTTGAAATTTTGGATAGGGTATGATCATGCATTCAAGTTGTACAACCCATATCTCTCAATTCCAATATCCCAAAATTACAACCTTTTTAAAGCTAAGAGAATAAGCTACAAATTTGGTGAAGACACCTTAGTCTAATTCGGCCCATATCAATACAGTTTATTCAATAACAACATGACATGATTTCTATCACTGGTAGTGTTATAGCCTAATCTAAGGCTCAATAAGCTAAATTTCAATACCCTTAAGAACAAAATTCAATTTCTATTTCTATTAAAAATTGTAGCCAAATGTCTCTAGTTCAATTTAAATCAAGAACCATCTCATTTGGAGATCTACTAAACAAGATATAATCAAAATACTGAAGCATGATCAATGAAATCATTCCAGTTAACAATATTCCTGCACACTCACCATTTTCATCCTAAAGTTATCACTCAATCTTTTTCGAATGGATTCAAATGTTTATAAATTTTGGTGGAGATGAATAACAATGTGTTATGAGTCTATTGGTTCAAGTATTATGTTATTTGGATGTCACGAGAAGAAGTTATAACAAAAAGAACAAAGGATGTTCAGAAAAAATACTACAACTAACATATTCCAGCAATTCTTCTTCACCAATATCACATGCATTTCAGTCTAATTCAAACATTATTCTTATACTAATAAACATACCAAAAAAATCAAATTGTCACTTACTTGTTTGGCTTTTAATTCATCTTAAAGTTCAGATTAAATCAAGTCCCCATACAAGCAAAATTCATCACAAACTTATGATGAAAACAAGTTGATTTTGGACAGCAAGATGAAGGTAACTTCAGTTGATTTTCTTAGCTATTTTGTGTAAGGTAAAAAGTTGGTTTTGCTGCAGCAATTTGGCTAGGGCTTAGGCCAAGTATAGAGGAGAAAGCTGGAGAAAATTTTGGTGAAGGAAGTAAGAAAGGAAGCAGAAACTTGGGTACTGGAATTTGCCACATCAACATCCTAGGTGTCAATAAGTTACAAAGTCATATGTCTTAAAGCATGCTAGCCATTTGTTCAACAATTATGCTACCACTAATCCAATCATTATGCTGCCATTTGTCACCCTTTAATTAGTCTACATGTCACTCCAAAATTGATCCAATTTTCATTTAATTACTAGTCTATTTGTCACCAATTTAACTATGCCAAATGTCACTCAATTTTAGGCTTAATCATCCAATTTTTTCATGTATCAATTTATCCTACCACTTGGCATTTTTCCTAGTCCGAATGTACATTTTAATCTATCAATTTTCCAATCTATAACATTTAATTCCAAATTTTCTAATTGAAATCCAATCATACCAAAATTCAAGACATATCAAAACACAATTCACATCATAATCACTTAACATTTTTCATATCCTAGAATAAGTCAATTGAGTGCATAAGCTAACTTGTAATGTGCACAAATATCAATTCGTAGATGAATGCTAATGTTATGTAATTTTTAATCTAGTGTTAAACCCTAAGCATATTCTGAAAAAATGGGATATTACAGCACTGCTACTGTGCCCTTGCCTTCCATTTGAATCAGTTTGTCAACACCAAGCTTGACTGACAACTGAAGGGCTTCATCTAATTCTTCAAACAAATGCTTGTAACTAGTCATGTGATTTGAACAATCACTATCAAGAAACCAAATGGTTCTTCCTTCAATTTCACCCTTTGTATATGCCATAAAAAGCTTAGGTTTCTCTTTCTTCTCTTCACCATAGCTTGCTTGATTTTCCTCTCTTTGCCTCTTATAACAGTTTGATTGAATATGCCCTAATTTGTGGCAGTAGTACTATTCAACATATTTCTTGGATCTTTTATCGGACTGGTACTAATTTTCAGCAGTAAACTTCTTCCTCTGCCTCTTCCTCCTCTTCCATGATATCCTCTTCCATTTCCTCTGCCTCTTTCTCTTGTGTTGCCATTAGACCATCCTCTAGAAGTCTCCCCCTTCATGTAAAGCATCTTCTCATCACATTTCTCTTTTGATATGGACATCCTCGCTTCATGAGTTTACAGTGATCCCATCAATTCATTAAAGGTGTAGGTTAAGAGGTCCTTGGATTCTTCAATTGCTACCACAACATGATCAAATTTGGTGTTGGGCTACTCAACACCTTTGCCATCATAGTTTGCTCTAAGATGTTGTCTCCATATGCTTGAATTTGGTTGACAAAGGTTGTGACTATTTATAGAAAAATTTGCATTGATTCATCTGTTTTTATGTGTAACGTCTCAAAATCTCAGCACATACCTTGTAGTTTGATAGTAATAACTCGTGAACTTCCCTGAAATGTTGTATTCAAGGTTGTCCATGTTTCTTCAATAGTGGTTGCTATAGTAATTTTAGAGAATATTATCTCGTGAACTTCTTATTGGATGAAAAACAGTGCTCTAACATCCTTCTTTTAGTTTTCTTGTGGATTGGGAGTTTCATTAGGGGTGCCATTATCTACTAAATCCCACAAACAATGTGACTTGAATAGAGTTTTCATCTTAATGCTCTAAAACTCATAATTCTCACTTTGAAGAGTGGAATTGCTAGTTGAGTCATATTGACTATGTTGCTGCCGTTTTTAGCCATCTCAACCCCAGTAGATGAACTTGGCTCTGATACCAAATTGTTAGATTGTTGAGAACTAAACAGAAGATATAACCGCTAACGATACTACGCAACTATACAAGTATTTGTAGAGATAGAGAGAAAAGTTTATGGATAAAAAGAACCACACTTTTATTAATTTCTTGCACAAACTTACATGGACTTATACTGTATTTAAAGAATTACTACTTACCTGAATTATCATCCACTACTTTTCTGAAAATAATTGACCAATAATTCCAAAACCTATCCACTACATTACTAAAAATAACAACTATACTAGAAAATACTCTTGCATTTTTTACAAAACTGCTTCTAAACTAACTTAATTCATGAATAGATCTTCCAGAAACAATTTTGAATTAATTTTCAACAAACTAGACTTTTGGATCTTCCAAAAGATCAAGCTCCTATTAGGAAAACATAAAACTAGGTACTCGAGGATTGTGTGATGTGAACCCATAAATCAAGATCTAAGAACCCATAAACAAGTTGTTGAGAGGAATTTCCAACAAAGTTAAATTAGTTATGTTTTTAAGAAAAGCCTTCAACAATATTAAAGAAATGCGAACCAAAATTAAAAATAAGGATATTGACGTCACACTCTAGGAAAAGAAGAGATTGAGAGTGATAAGTTGGATTAACGCTACAAGGAATAACCTTGATAAGTTCTAAGTTCAATGAAGAACCAAAAAAGCGAATAACCTCATCAAAAAAAACATAAACCAATTCCCATTTGACTTCTTGTACAAAGATAATGATTATATAGGCTAAAGAAAGACCTAATAAATCTTATAGCAATGATTTATTCCTAAAAATAAGGAAATCCCAAAGATATAGAAAACTTTTTCAAATATGATTCCTAAAGCCAAATACTGAAAGTGGACTTTTAGGCAGCTCAAATTAGTTAGAAATCTCCTTGAAATCATCAAAATAACCTAGCCTTCTAATTAGGCCAAATAAACAACTAATTAAGCCTATTTAATGCGTGAATTCAGGTGATAGGGATGATTGATCTCTCCAAACCCAACTCAGCTTTTATTGCTGCTTGTTTATCCCAAACATCTTCAATTAGTCCGTTAAGAGTTTCCTTCATCCTTTTAGCTTTAGCTCGAGTTATTGGACTCAACCAATATGTAATGGATCATCGAAATATGTTAAACCAGATTGCACCATCCTGTGCATGTCTTCTAAAGGTGTACCTGAATCATGATAAGAAACTTCTAATTTGTACGGTAATTATTGTGCATACTACAAAATATCATGGAAGTAATTCTGTTGATTATCCCGTTCATAACTAAAGTTAGATTGATTAGTCCAACATTGGCTATAGGATTGAGAATAAGAGTTATAAAAGAAATTACTTCCATCCATGTCAAAAAAATTTGTTAATCACAAACCCAAAACAAAAAATGAAAAGTTTACGAAATAGTTAAAAAGAAACTAATTACAAAAAAATATACAAAACGTCAATTAAAATCACAAACTAAAACATCGCACTCTCCGACAATGGCATCAAAATTGACAGTGCGTCGTAACGCTAATAAAAATAAACTAGACCGATTACTGTAGTAATGGTGAGTCTAAGTCAATCCCATAGAGAGTGTGTGTAAAATTATTAAAATGAAATTAAATGTTGTTTAGGTTATTCGGTGGTTAGGCTTAATTAATGATCATATCTTTATTATACACTACATAAGGGAAAACTTAGGTTAATTATTAACCCACGATTAATAATTTATATGAAAGGTTTAAGAATAATAAATCAAAGAAATATGTCTAATTAGGGTATAGGCCGAGATTAAACCAAAGAACTAGGTCCCTACCAAATTTCCTACTTTTATCATTTTTTACATGTTTTTCTTCAAATTGTTTTTGTTAGTTATTTTAGCTTTATTTTATTTTCTTATTTTTAAAACAAAAACCCTCCAAAAACCTAAACACTGATTAATTCCAATTCAATAACTTTACACACACTCTCTGTAGGATTGAACAAGACTCGCCACTATTACAGTAGTAGGTCTAGTGTATTTTCACTAGCGTTACGACCCGCTGTCAAGTAGGAATAAAAAAAGAAGATAGTGGACTAGATAGTTGCAAAGCTAGCATTAAGTAACTCAATATACAACATTTGGTTGGCAAGAAATTAAAGAATTTTCATAAAGGAATCAAGTGATGTATAAAGATTAATTATCACCATAAATAACTCCATAATGGAGCAACTAATTACTCTTTAGAGGCACCTAGTGTATAGTCAAATCAAGTAATCCTAATTGAAATAGATATAAATTGAATTGTGATCTCTTAATTTCTAAAAAATCTTTCTAATTATGAAACTCGATTTAAAGCAACCATGTAGATAGCTAATAAAAAATTAAGATCTCTCTTCAATTACCTATTAATTTGATGTTTATAGGTCTATTGGGGTACCGACTTTAGCTATGAAGCATAACACAAGTAAATCAATTCAACCTCTTGATTTTAATTGATTATAAAATAATAAACATCACAAGCATATTTATCAATTCAAGAATGTAAAGTTCAACAAATAAATCAAGAGTAATTTCTAAAAAGGAATTTGTCTCTCTAAAGATGTAGCTAAATATCCAAGTATAATCATCATTAACATTTAATATGAATAATGAAATAAGAAAAGAGTAAAGAATGAAATATAGAATTTGTCTGATCTTTGCCTTATGGTGGAAAATCTACAACCTTTTTCTTGAGAGTTCTCCTCTTTTGATCTTCCTTAATTATGATTATAATTCCATTAAGTAGTGTTTTAAGCTTCTTTGTATACTCTTAAGTCATTTAAGGTTTTTTTTAAAGTTTTCTACTTATATATCTTCCAAAAATAATCCCTAAACATCAAAAGTATGAAAAATTGCATCCTAAAAAACACCATACATGGGACTGCCTAAACTCTCTAGCTTGATCGTGCTTGATAAGTGTGAATTGCATCATGTTTTAGGGCTTAGTCTGATATGTATTTAATTGTTAATTCAATCATTTAGTATATATTTAGGTTAGAATTGTGTTAGTTTGTTAATTATTTTTGTTTAAGTATTTTTATGGGTTAGTACAAGTCTTTGATCTTAAATATTATGTTTTTAAGATACCTTGATATGTTTGTTAGTGTTTCAAGGTCAACATCGAAGTACATAGAAGTTTCGGAGACATTCAGGCAAAAACAACAAGCCATGATTGTGACACAACAGGCCACGGTCATGATAGAAGCATTAGAGTTAGCCTGCAATCGTGGCCCATGTGCCACGATCGTGACAGAAGCTTAGGACATGGCCTATGATCATGGCTTGCATGCCACAACTGTGATAGAAGGCTCGGATGTGGCCCACGATTGTGGCCTGCATCGGCAGACACGTAAACACTCAAAAACGTCAAGTTTTGAGGGACTTTTTTGGACCTTTTGGACCACCCAGAAAACCATAGGGTTGCTCAGAATACAAAAGATATTTAAAGAATAAGACAAAGAGGCAGAAAAAAATAAGTTTTTGCATCAACCACATTTAGAAAAACCCTAAAAAGAATTATCGAGAGATAAAGAAAGAGAAGAAGGAAGAGAGAAAAGGACAAGAAGCCGACTCGATGTACATCCCAAATTAGGAGTTGCCCAACGTCGCTGCCTCCTGTCATCCATTCAAGTCGTATTTCTTAATATTTTTAGTTTTATTCTTATATAGAATTGGAATAACAGTTGATGATAGGATTTTTGGATGTTGATGATGTTATAAACTCACCTTCAGGGTTTTATCTTTAATTTAATGTAATTTATTATTTATGTGTTATTTGGATTTATTGTGATTTAATTCTGGACATGCATAATTCAATAATAACCTAAGAGGGTGAACTGAATGAAAAATCATTACATTGGGCTAACGGGAGTTAGGTGATTTAATAGAACAAGAATTAAATCAAATTGGTAAATTGTGCAAAGAGAGATATTGTATAGGTTTCCGATAGTTTATTAGACAACTTCATATCTAATTAAGGTTTTGGATAGGTTGTTAATTGAGAAATTGCAACTTCCATAATCTGATTAGTGTTTATAATTTAGGATTAATGGTTATAACTCGAGAGAGAGTAATCAACCCTAGGACCATCTAAAACCAATAATTTGGTAATTCATAATCAATTAAATCAGCATTAAGGACAGGTAAAATTTTGTTTCTCTCAATTGGTATTTCTTTTAGGTTGATTCTTGAGTGTGCGTTGCAACTACTAAATTATTAATTTTTTCGTGATTGATTCTTAAATTGATTTGCTTGATTGAATTGAATTCTCATTTTAGTGATGTTACATTTTGGATTTTACGAATTATTCTGGCCTTAGATTTTAGGATTAGATTATCCCTCCTCGTGGGATCAAAACTTTAGGTACTACGTGAACGAACCGTGCACTTGCGGATTAAAAATTACACATATAGAAATAACCCGATCAAGTTTTTGTAGGAAAATCCCGGGAGGAACATCACATGTTCAGGCAGCGGAAAACAAAAATTTTTGTTCCCGGGACTTTCCCGA
>JAOQMR010000006.1:7335395-7346645 GCA_027563865.1 Erythroxylum pelleterianum | reverse complement strand
TTTTTTTACTCAAGAATAAATATCGTAAAGACTGGTGAATTTATTATTATTAATATCCTATTAAATTATATCCAAATATATGATAGATTTTTTGAGTGTTTCAGCCTTTCAGGTCTAGGTTTAAACCTAAAACCGCAAGTTATAAACCTGAACCTGAACCATGAACCTGAATTTTCAGGTTCCGTTCGAATCGAACCTAAACTCAGGTTTGGTTAACCTTGTTTACAGGTTTGGTTCATGCGGTTCAGGTCTGGTTCACAGGTTCACGGGTTTTTTTGAACAGCCCTATCAGTCACGACTGGGTTTTCTTTTCTTTCTCCAAAAGCGACATTTTTAACACAATTATAAACAAAATTTATTAATGTTTTGAGGTTATGGTTAAGGAGTGACGGTGGAAAAGAGAAAAAAAAAAGAGAATGTTAATTATTTAAGTTTAATTAAATTTATTTATGATTAAGATTAACTTAGAGTTCATTATGTTAATTAGAGTTTACTAAAAACTATTATAATTAATCAAAAATTAATTAGAGTTAATATATAGGTCATGTAAGTTTTATGTCACTATACATCTATATAAAAATAAAAATATTATAATAGTCTTGATGTGGCATTTAAACACAAATATAATTTTGCCAAAAATTTTGTTAATCTAAAGCTAAATTTGAACAATTTTGTAACATAATACTCTAAAACTTTAGGTTCTAACTTGTATTTTAATATAAATATTATGATTAAAATACACTTTTTATTTATTTCTATCAAAAAATAAACATTACTTTTTTTATTGGAATAAGTTGGTAAAGTCAATTAAAGACAATTTATATTGACAAATATAAATTTGGATTAAACTCTTTAGTACAACATTAAGTACCTTTATCGCAATTCTTCAAATTTGGGGTGTAAGGGGTCACATGAACAACTCAATTCCCATTCATTTTTTGGCCAATGTCTTAAAAATTAAACCGAATATTGAACTAATTAAATAAAATATTTAAAGTTTAAAGATTCAACCAGTATTAAACTACTATAAAATCGATATATAATAAACAAAAAATAAATATTATAAATGTAAAGGGACGGTTGGTGCGCATGAGGGAATGATAATAAGAATGAGAATGAATATTATCATTATAATTATGATGGTCGGTTAAGATGAAGGAATGATTACTATTACTACTGATAGTGGTTGGTTTGTAAAAAATATTGGGAAATAAAAATCTATTATATTTTAATTAATTAATTAATTATATTTTAATTAAGTATTTTTTAATTAATTTATTAAAATATTTTAATTAATTTATTAAAATATTTTAATTAATAATTAATTATATTTTTAATTAATTGGCATTAAAATATTTTTAAAAGAGCTACTACTAAAGAATGAGTTTCATTCCTCTACTAAATGGAAGATATGGTGGATTCTTCAAAAGTGGGATATCAAACTATTATCCCTATGATGATAATCAACAACCAATCACTCACTTTTCATTCTTTATCCATTTATCCCTTCTTAAACCCATCAACTAAGCACCCCATAAGTAAAAATAAAATATTTTATTAAAATAAAATATACCAATGTCTATTATTATATAATAATCTAATAATAAATCAAATATAATAATTCAAACTAAATTTAAATATGTCATAAAACTTAAAATAGAAATAAAAAATTAAATTGTATTTTTGAAGGAGGTTGTATCTCATCATCGTCAAAAGTTTCAAAATTTTCAATGCTATCTAAAAACTCGTAAACCACGCTTTCATCCAAAATATTTGCATCAACTTCTTCTACTATATTAAAATAAATTACAAATTAGTAATGTATGAAAATATTTTACAATTATAAATTTGTAATACATTATACTTTTAACTTTAGACCATCAATAAATGTTTTAAATTCATTCGTTGTGACGAATGTATTTTTTTTAATAAATTGTCTTTTCAAGTTTATTATAATCAAGATTAGAAGATGATTCTTCTTCTTTGATCCAAAAATCAGCATGGTCAATACAATCAGTATCAATTAGACCATATATTCGCTTCTTACTAAGCGCTCCGAATATATAATAGAGAAATTATAAAGTCAACAATAAAAATATATAATATAAAATACTTGTTCTTTATTCTCATATTATAAGTAACAAAAAAAAGGTTATTAAGTCTTTAATGCTCCAAACAATTTTTTACTTTAAGGAACGCTTTAATTACATTTATAATCTGATGCAGAAGTTGTTTCATTGAGTAATCTAATAGTGAATTTTTTCAATGTTGAAGCGCTTTCACTAATAATCTCCACCACTTATCTATATTTTGAATCAATAGTTATAAAAAAATTCATTAACAAGTAAAGAATGAAATAAAAGTATAAAAACTTACTTGTCTGCATTTTTTCATCATAAATTCTCTCTTTATAGATGATCAATCAAAATTTCCTAAACCTTTACGATACAATTTAATTTCAGTTGTCGCCAGTGATTGCTCTTCAATAGAGAAAATACCTTTTCTTTTAATCACATCAAACAAATTGTCCATAATATTATTTGTACATGCCTCTCCACTACATAAACAATAAGGATTGAGAAAATAAGTTGCCAAGTGAATACTTTGAGAAAGATGCTCTTCCCATTGTCGGTCAAGAATATTCATATAAGGCTTGTATAATTTTTTCTTTCTTTTAAAAAGATTTATAATTGTTTTGTGAGCTCTATATATACGCCATCATATATATTCCCCAAAGATGGCTTCTCATCTGAGTAAAAAATTCTTAACAACCTTATAAACCCAGCCATAATCTTCACAATAATTAAACAAGTATCTCAAATTTTATTATCTAGAATAATAACACAAACTTCTTTTCCTTTTGCACTCTTTAATAACTTATAACTTGAAAAATACTTACTCGTCACTAAATTTTGGATTAGTTGTTTATGTTCATAAACACTTGTCCAAGTAATAAATATAGTTGCAAACTTGGTAGTAGCACTCATAATCTCTACTCAGTCTTCTTACTTTCTCAAATAAGACAAAAATGTGACGATTATACACAAAAATTATGATCTTAGATACATATGAAGCAAGACTAGAAATATGGTTCATATTACCAATATCTTCTAAAAAAGGATATATACAATGGGCAATATATGGATATCAATAAATATACCCATACTTTGATTGTAACAAATACCCAGTTGATATATAATTAGTTGTATTACCTGTAAGAAAATGCATAACATTCTTCATAAAACAATTCAAATAAAGCATTAGCACTTTTATTATTTCAGAAGCATTAACATACTTGATAAAAATTGTTATAATATTACAATAAACCAAGAAATTTATTAAGATTCTTTGTCTTTGATTAGTCCACCCATCTACCATAATAATGCATACTATTTATTCTTAAGTAGGCTTAAATGTCTTCACAATTAACTGGCTTTCCTTTTTTAAATCTTGAAGCAAAGGTATACAAATCTCATAATAAGAAGGAACCTTAAATCCTGGACCTATCGTTGTTATAGCTGTTAGACTATTTAATGTCCCATGTGATTTATAGATTTGACTTCTATGAAATGCACCCAAGATAATGGTTATTGGGTATTATATAATGGATCTCAAATGGGTCAAAGACCCTTTTCCTCTCTCTTCCAATTCCCAAACGACATGTCAATTGGGAATGCTATATAAGTTGAACAAATTTATTGAACATATATATTCTGAACCATTGAAGAAGCTGCTAAAGGAAGAAGATGAGAGGAAATAAAACAGTTTCAAAGAAAGCAACATCTTACGAAAAACAATCATGGATACAAGTACACACAAGATTATTCGATCCATAAATATTTTTACAATTGATATCAGAGCGTGGTATTGTTTGTTGCGTTTCTGGAATGTGATTTTTATGTTATTTTCTGTATTGCTTGCTTTCATATGGCGCACATTTATTTTGGTTGTTTTGTTCTTTAATTTCCATGCGTTTTCGAATTGGTTTTCGGTCTTAACGATGGAGATGAAAATGAAAACCAATTAAATGTGTTGAAGAACTGAAATGATGCCATCTTTGACATGTGTGTATGGTTGTTCTAAAGAACCGAATATGAATGTTGATATGGATACAGTTTTGCATGATTATTTATGTTCGTGGAATTGTCGTATATGAAAAAACATAAGACCAAGACATGCAATGATTTTTAACGGTGTTAATACAAAACGTAAACACGATTACTTTCGGTGATATGTAATACGTATGGGTTCTATGGTTACTTATGATATATATGGATTGATTAAAAGAAACGAAACTTATGGGTTAGAGTAAGAAACTCTATGAGTTTGAGTCATGTATCATCCACTGAAGAAGATAATGGTAAATGATGATAATGTTGACTCAAGACAAAAGTGCAGAAGAATCTATGTAAGGAAACGTTATAATATAGTTTTTTTTTAAAGAGCCTGAACCACAAACCAACGTGCGTGAGTCTGAGGAAGAAGACGCACCTACTTGTAAACGGCTGCTGGCGTACGCGCCAGACGCAGTCCTACCCTTCCAAAAGCTGGCACATCCAGACGGGCTTTTAGGCCCAAAATCAACTTCTGGACTGATTTTAGTTAAGTTTTGGGCCATTAAGGTAATATTTAGTTAATAAATATTTATGGCCCAATTATAATGGATTATTTAATTCATAATTGATTTATACATAATATAATTTTGGAAATTAGTGCCATATTATATATTTCTTTGGTACTTTGAATATTTTATATTATATAACAGATGGAATTAAATTTTCCTAGTATATGTTGAATGTAATACTTGACATTATGAACATTTAGAATAGTTTGTTAGTCACCAAAGTGACCAAACTAATTAAATTAAATTTTATCATGTATGATAATTGTCCAATTAAATGTTTATTGCATGGAAAGCTTGTTAGTCACCAAAGAGGCCTAGATTGAAAATTTTTTAATCATTTACTTGTGATTTGTTTCAATTGTTCAATATGATATGATGTTAAAATGTCATAAAGGTTGAACTGAACAATTGAGATTATTAATTATAACACTAGGAGGTCACCCAAAGGTGGACCATTGCTTATAATTAATGACATTAAAGGGATTTTATTAATATATTTAGTTAATATGATTGTATATCCAAAGATAACATGCCTATTGCCTATAATATGCTTGATTGTCCATTATAGTATTATATATGCATCATAATAGGTTACGTCTATGTATTTAAATTTCACCCAAAGTAGAATATAAATGCATAATCAATGTTTATTAGTTTTGAATCCATTTAGGTTTACTCAAAGCATTAATACGTGGACTATATGTTGTATGTGTAGCATCTACTAGTTTGTTCGCCTTAGGCAATGGCTTGATTAAGTTCAATGGTCTGAACTATAGGGATTGGTCTAAACAAATCCAGTTCCAACTAGGTGTAATGGATTTGGACTTGGCCATAGTTTCAGACGTAAGGCCTGTAGCTATAACTGATACTAGTTCTGAAGCTGACAAGTCTTATTATGAGGCTTGGGAATGATCTAATAGGCTAAGCTTGAATTTAATGCGAATGACGATCGCAAAAAATGTCAAGCCTTCAATGCTTCAAACGGACATTGCAAAGGAGTTCACGTTGAAGCTTAAAGAATACTCCCAATTTGATATAGCTGACAAGTCCATAGTAGGGACTTTAATGAGTGAGCTGACGACCAAAAAGTTTAATTGGTCACAGCCAATTCATGATCATGTAACTCATATGTCAAACCTAACTGAAAAGCTGAAATCCATGGGTATAGATGTGAGTGAGTCCTTTCTAGTATGGTTTATTATCAACTCCCTTCCTCTATAATTTGGCTAGTTCCAGGTGAATTATAATACCATTAAGGAAAAATGGAACCTTTAAGAAATTAAGGCCATGTTGGTTCAGGAGGAAGGGAGATTGAAGAAAATAAAGAAAAACTTCGTTCATCTCACGTTTCATCAAGGTGCTAGTAGCAGCAAGAATAAACCACGATAAAAAGGAAAAGATAAGAATAAAGCTCTTAGCAAAGTTAATAAAGGTCGAACCAAGAAAGATAAGAGGTGTCACTTCTATAAGAAGTCTGGTCACTTTCAGAAAGATTGTGCTAAAAGAAAGGATTGGTTTGAAAAGAAAGGGATTCCTTTCAATCTAGACCATAAACGAAACTGAAAAGTTCTTGTATATGGGGAACAAAATGAAGGCACGGATAGAGGGCATTGAGACGTACAGATTGATCTTGGACACTTGGTGTTACCTAGATCTAGAAAAGTGTCTTTATGTTCCTGAATGTGCTAGAAATTTAGTTTCTATTGCAAAATTGGATGATGTAGGATCTCAATTTAAGATTGAGTACGGTGTTTTTTCATTCTATAAACATAAGTACTATTATGGTTCTGGTACATTAATTGATTGTTTATATCATTTCAATCTTAATGTTGATTATGCTAAATCTCTGCTTCACGTTGACCATATTATAGGCAATAAATGTAGTGCACATAATGAATGTGTTGCTTTTTTGTGGCATAAAAGATTAGGTCATATATCCAAAGAAAGGGTACAAAGGTTAGTGAAAAATGAATTCTTACCTCCATTGGATTTTGTTGATTGGGATATATGTGTGGATTGCATTAAAGGCAAGCAAACCAAACATATATTAAAGCATCCAGCCACAAGAAGTAACACATTACTTGAATTAATACACACTGACATATGTGGTCCTTTCGACGTTCCTTCTTGGGGCGGCGAAAAATATTTCATTACCTTTATTGATGACTTCTCACGATATGGATATATTTATCTACTACATGAGAAGTCTTAGTCTGTGGACATCCTAGAGGTGTTCATTAATGAGATAGAAAGGTAGTTAGAAGAAAAGTAAAGATAGTAAGGTCTGATAGAGGTGGTGAATATTATGAAAAAATTTGATGAAAGTGGATAATATCCAGGTCCATTTGCAAAGTTGAGGCATATATGTACAATACACAATGCCTGGTACAACACAACAAAATGGTGTAGCTGAAAGGCGGAATCGTACTTTTATGGAAATGGTTAGGAGCATGTTAAGTAATAGCTCTATACCTTTATCATTGTGGATGCATGCATTAAAGACCACTGTAAATATGCTAAATAGGATTCCTAGTAAGGCAGTTCCTAAGACACCTTATGAATTGTGGATAGGAAGGAAACCTAGTTTACGACACCTCCATATTTGGGGTTGTTCGTCAGAAGTAAAGTTGTATAATCCACTTGAAAAGAAGCTTGATGCGAGAACCGTTAGTGGTTACTTCATCGGCTATCTTGAGGCGTGTTTTGAGGCCACGGTTCATGGATTGTGGTTGCGGAACTTTATCTTAGGTCTTGGTCTTGTCGACAGTATTACCAGACCGTTAAGACTTTACTGTGATAACTCCGTAGACGTATTCTTCTCTAAAAATGACAAATATCTAAAGGGTGTGAAACACATGGATTTGAAGTATTTGTATGTGAAAGAAGAAGTGCAAACATATAAAGTGTCAATTGAGCATATTGGTATCGATCTCATGATAGCGGATCCGTTAACTAAAGGCTTACCGCCCAAAACATTTATTGGTCATGTTGAATGGATGGACCTTATGGATAAGTCCTTGTTAGCATAGAAATCTAAAATGTACATATACATATCGTTGTATTGCTCGAATTGTTATGACACTTGTGAATTTAATTACAGTCATATGTTTTTGCTCACTTACTGGTTATCCATATTATGTTGTATACAATAATTATTATTATTTGTGAGATAGCAATTACTGAATTACCCACTTAAAGTTTTTTTAGTTGAGTTGATTATGTGATACATGGAAGGAATCAGCTTATATAACTTGTGACTGTCATGATGTCATTAGCTTAATTTGATTAAGGTTGACTTGATCGATTCCATGTATTGTGTGCATTTAAAGTTGTTGGATCACCAAGTCGTAACATGGGCCAAGTGGGAGATTGTTAGACTATTTAATGTCCCATGTGGTTTATAGATTTGAGTCCCATGAAACGCAACCAAGATAATGGTTATTGGGTATTATATAATGGATCTCAAATGGGTCAAAGACCCATTTCCTCTCTCTTCCAATTCCTAAACGACATGTCGGTTGGGAATGCTATATAAGTTGAACAAACTTATTGAATAGATATATTCTAAACCATTGAAGAAGTTGCTAAAGGAAGAAGTCGAGAGGAAATAAAACAGTTTCAAGGAAATCAACATCTTACGAAAAACAATCATGGATACAACTACAATGTAAATAATTGTTGATCCATAAATGTTTATTACAATAACATCTATTGCTTCATGAAAATATAGTGAGTTTAAAGCATTTAAAAGAATGTATGAATGATATGACCATCTATCCCGTGCTTGTTTATATCGCAAAACAACATACTTATCAATCAAAACACTTTTTAAAAATTATTGCTGCAATAATTTTTAATCCTATCACATACATCAAATGGTACTTTTTTGCAAGAGGCAATATTATTATTAATACTAACATGATGTTCTTTCATTATATACATTCTCCTCCCTTTAAATATTCTACAATAAAACATACAATTAAATTGGATCTTCCCATCAAATACTTGAAAAGAAGAAAAATAATTTCATATTGGATCGGACTTATCACGAGTAGAGGATGTTATGTTTATTGAATCTTTTTTTTTTTATGATTCTATATTCTCCATTATAATTTTAATATGGAAATATGAGAAAATATTTTTGTTAGCTTTGTACAAAATAAGTAGAAAATAAGTCACAAAATAATGAACCAAAGAAAAAAGATGAAATGAAATGATAAAATATAGTCTGAAAATTTAAAATACCCATTAGCTTTGTCTTACTGATTCTCACATCTTTTATGTCAATTTGATAATATGAGATTTGACTTCAATCACCTCAACCAACAAAAGAAACACAATAAAAAAGAGTTCCTTTGTGTTCCTATATATAGAAGAAATATATATAAAAAAGGTTGAAAAGAATTGAAAACATAAAAAGAATTCAAATAGGAAACAAAAATTGAAATAATTTCCAAGATTGAATATATCTAGAAAGTCAAAAGTTTAAGTACGTTTAAAGAAGGACGCTCATAAATTATCCTAAACAAAATTATTTATTTATGCTAAATTACTAATTAATAAATTTTAAATGTCCTTTAAATATACTTCTTTAAAGTTTAAACGTCAATGTTTAGCATACTATTAAATTATCATAAACAAAAATATTTATCGATACTAAATTAGTAAATTACTAATTAATAATTTTTTAGTTTTTGTCTTTAAACATACTACTTTAAAGTTTAAACATCACTCTTTAATATACTATTAAATTATCACAAACAAAAGGATTTATCTATACTAAATTAGTAAATTACTAACTAATATTTTTTTAGTTTCTTTCTTTAAACATACTGCTTTAAAGTTTAAACATCACTTTTTAACATACTATTAAATTATCTTAAACAAACTTATTTATCTATACCAAATTACTAATTAATAACACTTTTAGTTTTCTTCTTTAAACATACTTCTTTAAAATTAAAAAAATTACTCCTTAAAACACTCTTAAATTATCCTAAACAAATTTTCTTACCCATACTAAGTTATTTATTAATAAGTCCTTCTTTTAATATACTTCTTTAAAGTTTAAATATCAACATACTTCTTTCAATATACTTCTTTAAAGTCTAAACCTAGACTTGATCTATTAAAAAACAACTAAATTTAAATTCATGAGTCAAAAATTGCCTATCTCTAGTAGCAAACTAGTTGGCTTATTCTTGGTGAGTGTCTCTTTCGATAGCAATCGAGGATGACCTTTTGTCCTCCGCTATTTATCATTTCATCATATTTAAATACCTCTCAAACAAATTATTTAAATAAATCGATGAACTACAGCACCGAACACTATTCTAACAAATTCACCATAATACACTTTAATTTTTGTTGTAATACTATAGTTCCTTCATAACTAAGACCAAATTGGTCACCAATTCCATATCACCAGTGGCGGATCCACAATGGGGGCAAGTGGAAAAAATTTCCCTACTATCCCGAAAAAATTTCATGTAAAAAATTATTATTTTAAGTTTTGCCCCCATAAAAAAAGTTGCTACTATTAAATTTTTGCCTCCATTAAATGAAATAAAATCAATTAATTAAGATTAACAAAGAAAATATTTTCATATCTCAAGTACAATAACTAAATTTCTTTTAGTATTAACTCACAATTTTCTCTAATTGGTAAGACTTCAACTCACAACTTACAGTGTTTATTTCTACATCTCTAATGAAAATTGAATACCCTATTCAAGACATCAAAATATATTTATTTAAAATAAACAAAAAATTATACTAATTGAATATTTTTAATTAAATGTGATAATCACAAAAACTACTAAAAGATAACCCTTCCTTAAATGAAAGTTGTTATACCATGAGTTGCTACCTGTATTATTTGACATAGTATGTAATTTAAAAATTCATTATTCATTACATTTTTAAAATTAATCCATAAATCAATTTTGCATAATATCTTTATAAATAAGAAACCAAACCGCAGAGAGAGAGAAACTTTGAGAGGAATCTTAAGAGAGATTGTCTTCTAATAGTGTGACGAAAGAGGCCGAGTAGAACACAAAATTTGTCAGCCGCGAATGACTATTTATATTTATCTTTGTAAGGTAAAAATGAAGAATCGGGTCGGGTCCAATTATGTGAATGTACATTAGACTGAAAAACTGTCTTTTTCAATTTTCACGTGCACTGTTTAAGTAACTAATTTTTTAAATTACTCTCGGTGAAAAAAAAGCATTATGACCATGGAGACCTATCTATAACAGTCCTAACAAAAACAAGCATACACTCCTGATGAAGTGCATCGCAGGTTTGATGGAGCCTAAACATGCCGAACTTCTTGCCCACAGCAATGCATGTTACGGAATGTCAACCAGCTCTACCATTAGAACAGTGCATTGCACTTCGACGAATGCCAGGAAGAACCACCGACCATAATTTATGGGACGTGATCCTCTGGTCCCCCTACCCTGTACTAATTCTGTGCCACTTTATCTCAACCACCTATAAACCAAAACTCAGTTATCATAAAAATTCCAATCTACCATACGACTTATTATAAACAACTAAAATTGATCAGTGAAAAAATTAATAGTTTACATTTCTATTTACTAAATAACACTACCATT
>JAOQMR010000006.1:7301890-7312886 GCA_027563865.1 Erythroxylum pelleterianum | reverse complement strand
AAAATACTTATGCACAATTAAGCACATATTTAATAATCAAATAACAAACATAATTCGTCCTAACTTCCTTTAATATTTTAACCCCTAATTTGGGGCGTTACAAATAGCTAAGAACACAAATTAATTTAGGAAACAACTACACAAGCTCGAGTCATTTAACATATGTTATGTTATCCCTAATGATTCACCACCACTAGTTACCACAAATGAATTAGAGTTACAACGATTACGTATTGTAATCTATAATCTGGCAATGGGTCCATACATAAATAATATATTAAGAATGAGAACGTTAATCATTTATACATAAATACCTAAAACATTAAACAAAGAGTAACATAAATAATTTCTAAAAAGAGAAGATAACAATGCAATATGAAGAGATGCCCAAATGTGCTCTTCGGTGTCAATTTGCCCTTCAAATTGGAAGGAAGAAGATTAACTCTTCATAAATCTCAAAGAAGTAAGAGTTCTACCCCCTTTCGTACTTATAAAATGATTCATACCTTCTTTGACTGCTTAAATGTCTATTTACAACAAAAATTAAGGTTCTGGGAGATACTCGGTTGGATATATAGCCTATCAAAGATTTTCCCAATTCGTGTTTCTATATGATCATGTAAGTACATACACAACCATGTATGCTGCAGGAAATGCTGAAATGTTCCTAAATGCTTCTAGAGAGTTACATGGGTACATACACGGTCGTGTAGGTTACAAGAACTTCATTTCTTGCATTTTCTTATCCCATATTCACTTTAATTCTTCTCCTTTTCGTTCTATAAAAGCAAATAAGTTTAAACATCAAGAGAATGACTCCAATTATGTGCTTTTAGCTTACTTTAGTTCTTGTGCTTCCAACTTGCACCTAAAACCAAACATGAACCAAAACACGTATCTTAGGCATTTCATAGCCTTAATCAGTAAATATATAATCAATCAAGCTCATACCATCCTCCAAATCTAAATACGAGTTGGGACCCAAAATTTTTATATTGTCATCATCCAGTAAAAAATATTTCTTCAGCACCTTCTGGGATTTCTAAAATCTTTGGGTTACTCGTTAAGATCTTCAAATGTGTTACTTCTTGTGTGAATATGAGAATAATTAATTCCTTTTGAGGAATCTAAAGTCACATATTCATATATTCTCAAAGATTGATCTTCTCCATTTTTTTAGCATATCCTTGAAACAAGATTGAACAATGTGATGCTACTAAGTCAACTTTTTAATCTCTTTATCCTTTTATAGCATTTTCAATTTTGCAAGTCTCAGGTAGACTTGCTCCAAATAAAATCCACAATATATGGTTAGATCATTATTGCATTATATTCCAAAAAAATTTATAATTATGTGTGGGATAAGACAATATGATCTTTACAATGATGTGGATTTCATCTTTTTGTAATACAATAAAATTATCAACACAAGTTAACATCAAGCTTGTTAACCAACGCTCAAGCCCAACCAAAATTTTATATAACTTGCTTTATTAAAGGCTTATTAGGCATCACTAAAGTAGCTTGCGCATTGATGGTGACCACTTTAGCATAACTTGTAAAATAAAAGGTTCTTTTAAATTGCTCCCTATGACTTAGCTCAGGCTTATAGTATAAATAATTGATGTTTTGGCATTATCTCCTAGAGAGTTTTATAATATGTGAGTTAGCTTAAAATCTTTGTAAGGTATGTTCTCATTTTTCCTTTTATTGAGTTAGCTTAAAATCTTTGTAAGGTACGTTCTCATTTTGCCTTTTGTTGCACCAAATTATATAAGTAATTTGTTTCAATATTGTACCATCTATAGAAGTTATAGTTGACATGAAAGTCACTTTTAAATAGTTGACCTGAAAGTCTCACCTTAACTTGCAAATAATAATTCCAAGGGTGAATAAATTTCGATTTATTTAAGAACTTTCTTTTAGTCTTGCATTAACTAAATTTTTATTTCCTGTAAGATAAAAAAAGTTCAGCAACAAAGTCAAAATAAGTGAAAAATAAGCTTAGCTTTGTATTTTCAATAAGAAAAAACAACAATTTATGGAAGATATTTATTTTAAGAGCTATTAACTAATAGCCATCAATTCTATATTATCACAGTTATGAGAAAATTGTTTTAATAAAAAAACAATTTACAGAAGATAATTATTTTAAGATCTATTAACTAGCAAGAGTACTACACTTTCCAAAGCTTAAATTTTCTTAAACATAGAGAGCTCAATAGGTAATGAGTCATTTAAAACATTGTTGGAGACATTAAGGAAAAGAAAACTAGAAATGATAGAAAGCTGAGGAAGGCTGAGACCCAAGAAATTGTTAAAGGCAAGATAGATGTTTTGGAAATAATGTAAGTGGGGCTATTAGAGGAGCAATTCTGATGTTGTAATAGTTGGTAAGGATGGCAATGTCTAGATCAAGTGTGGTTATACATTCGTTTTATATTAGGGCTTAACCTAAATTCTAATATGGACTAGACAAACTTAACACCTCAATGTTGGCGTGAAAATGGGTTGGGTCTGCCTATGCTTGAGCCCGACTTAACAACTTTTATCTAGGCTCAAACTCAGGCCAGCCTGAGGTAGCCAAGCCCTAGCCTAAGTCTGAGAGGGTTTAGGGCAGTCCAAAGCTCAATTCGGCCCAACTCAACCTGTTCTTATTTTTAAATAAGAAAATGACCTCATTTCTTGCAAAATGATGTCATTTTTCTTATAGTTATTATGTCTCGGGTTAGGCAGGACCTAGATAGTAGAAGCCTAAACCCCAATCTAAGGCTTGACTTTTGAAAAAAATTAAGCCCAAGGCTCGGACCGAGACTTGTTCAAATCAAACTTAGCCTGTTAACTTCGAGCTTAGTCAAGTGGGGCTAAGCCTGGCCGAGGCCTACTTGCCAATCTAGCTAGCTCGATCAAACGTCAATAGTCTAAAATCTGATGTGACTGGTCCATACCGAAACAGTCAAAGATTTTGTACATGTAAGATGACTATCATTGTTGATGCATATATTTAATAATTGAAATACCAAACTCTTTTGTCTCCATTGTGATTCTTTTAGTGTCTTTAATTCTATCACTAGGATAATTCATCATCTTTTTGTTTTTCATCAATTTTCTTATATGATCAACAAATGCTTAATTCATGGTTTGAACAAAGAAGAAAAAGGATATTCATTTTATTACCAAAAAATGAAAAAGAATAAATAATTGTAAAAGGGTCTTAAAAATTAGTTCCATATTCCTTGAAACTAGAGTTTTAATATTGTCACTTTCAAAAAGATTATCCTAACAACAATAAATTAACAAAAGAAAGCTAAAAAAAAGAAAAGACAAAAGGCAAAAATATATTATGAAAATAGGAACTGTTAAGGCAATTAATAGTGTCATTCTATAACCTAAAAAGAGCATTTATTTTAAAGTTAAACCATTTACCTATTATTTAGCATATAATAAAAGTAAAGTTTCAAAATTTTCCATTCACGAAGTAATTGAAAAGAAGAACTCAATCTTTCAACAAAGAAATTAGGCCACCAACAGTACTAAACCTATCTACCATCAACGAATTAGCTATTCTAAATTCCAACAGTTTATATCGAATAAACGGATTTAGGTTATTAGATGTAAATTTTTTACTTCTCTTTTCAAATTATGAGATATGACTTATACTCCCTCAAGTTGGCAAGTAGCTCTAGCACAACCTTGACATTTAGAAAACTTGCTAATGACAACAACCAATGAGTGTAGGGAAAGATGGTGGTAGTTAACAATGGCAGATGGATTTTTAGTTTTTAGTAAAGACAACAGGTAACGGGAATGGGGATAGGAAGAAGACTTAGGGTTTTTTACGCATCAATTACTAAAAACAGTGTCATTTTGTTACTTAATCCAAATTTTTTTAAAAAATCAAACTTGACCTAAAATTTGGCTAACTCGAGTCGAACTTAATTATCTTGCAGATTAGTCAACTGAGATCAAACTTATTAACTTTAGATTAATCCAGATCGAGCCAAATTATTTTTACTTTCCTTAGAGGTTAAAGGTGTGAAGGAGAGTATCGAATGTTAAGGCAATGGTGGTGGCGTTGGTGGTTTATGGATAGTATATTGAAGAAATTGAAAAGAGATAATAATATAATATAATAATTTTATATGTTAATTGTTAAGATCATTAAAAATCAAGAAAATAAAATTTAAAAATTTAAAAATTAATATCAACATTTAATGAGTTTATTTTGTCTAGATGACATGTAAGTCAAATGAGTTAACGATCCAATAATAAAGACCTAACAAAAACTTAATGAGATCAGATTTTAAACTTTAAATAATATTACTTGGCCAAAAGTGTATTTTTAACCTCAACATTTACAACAAAATACAACTTGAATTTTAATGTTTTAAAATGTTTCAATTGCACCTCAACGTTTTCAAAATGTTTAAAGTAGTGTACAAATTAAACCATAACATTTTCAAAATGTTTAAAATAGACTCTAAATGGACTAAAATTTTGAGGTAGTTAACTCTGTGTTAATTAAATGCTATGTAAATGATAAAATGACATTATTTATATATTTTTTAAATAGAAAGTTGGCCCCAATGTCACATAATTAATTTTTTAAATTAATTAAAAAGTAGATCTCACAATTACGTGACAACAAAGGC
The DNA here is from genome assembly GCA_027563865.1 of Erythroxylum pelleterianum. NCBI lineage: Eukaryota > Viridiplantae > Streptophyta > Magnoliopsida > Malpighiales > Erythroxylaceae > Erythroxylum > Erythroxylum pelleterianum. The sequence goes on along the minus strand of JAOQMR010000006.1, from coordinate 7,308,234 downwards.
CATTGTTTATACATTTTAGACAGTAGGTCTCACTTGCCACGGGGTAATGAAGCTCTTATTTATATATTTTAAATAGCGAGTCTCACTTGCCACATGACTATAAAGGTTATATTTATATATTTTAGAGAGTGAATTTCACTTAACATGTGAAAGGGAGATCCACTTTTATTTAATAAATAAAAAATAATGTCATCTTAATATTGACGTGACATTTAATTGATAGAGAATTAACTCGTTAAAATTTCCATCTATTTAGGGTATGTTTTGAAAGTTTTGCAGGTATAGAAGTTCAATTTTAATGCTTCGAAATATTAGGTCTATTTTATATTTTGTTATAAACTTTGAGATTAAAAAAGCACTTTTAGGCAATAGTAGTTTATAAACATTAAGATGTAAAGTGGTATTAGAAGTCACGACAATGAATAACATTTACAAATTTTAGGGGCAATTTGCGTTTTCTACTTATAAAATTTAGTATTTATAAATTAACTATAAATATTAGTATTTGTTTACGAGACTTTTATAAATAAGCTTTATAATAATGTAGAAATTAATGTATGAGAAAAATAAAAATATTCGTGTTAGAAAATATATACAGGCATTTATTATTGAAATTTATATAAATATTTTTTTTAAAATAACTAATAAAGTGTAAAATTAATTATTTAAATTTTTATTCAAGATTAGGTGTCACAAAAAATGTATTGTCAATCTTGTTTAAAATTAATACGTCTAGTTAAAACTGACTGAAATTTATGTTAAGTTAAAACTTTGTTATTTAATAAACACATAACCAGGAAAACAACCCTAGCGAAGTTCTTTGGCAGTCTTGAAGTAGCCCTAGTTGGTAAAGTAACAAATGTCTCGTCATTTATCAGCGGAGCAGCAAATTGTCTCATCTCTTATCAATCTCAGTCTCGTTTCATATAGCGAGATCCTCCATCTACTGTGTAGGATTTTGCTACATATTTGATGTGTTGATCAGTTTGTTAATATTACCAGGAGCGATAGGGGTAGACAACGATGACGTCGATGTAAGGTGATGACGATAGCAGCCCGATTGAGTTTATTCGGGCCAACAACTCAAAACTCGATCTAGCCCAAGATTGAACGCGATCCAGTTCAGTACCAACTGTATAAAATGCCTTTAAAGTTAGTTCATATTTTTTGTCTCGAAGGGTGATCAGAATCAATCATCTCTTCTAGCTTAAAGCTTAAACTGTGCTATCAGCAGCGACCTCCAATCTCTGCACTTTCCATTTCCTACGCTTTCTACGCCGAGCGTCACAGACATGGAAGGCCCCAGCGGCCACCAGCCACCAGAGAAACACGATCATCCCAACTATTCTCAGTCAACATGTACAGTCAACACTTGCGTCAAGTGTGGCGGCCCAACCTCCTACCCTCCGCCGCCGCAGACCTCCTGGTCCGAAACCTCTCCACCGCCTATCTACCGTCCCATCCGCGCTCCTGCCGTCAACCTCCCTCCCAACAACTCTCAGGCCATAATCCTTGCCCCCGTCCCTAAGGCCGAAAAAGTTCCCACCATTTCTCCACCCTACAATTTCCAATCTCCGTCCAAGAAAATCCAGTCTATTGACGACATCCGCCGCTTCCACGACTCCGATTCCGGCAAGAACTTCCTTGGTTTCGTAGTCGCTCTCTCCGAGTCCATCCGAGGCCACAAAATCTCCGACACCTGCCTTGAATCCTTAACTGTGAAGTCAATCGTCGCAATCATCGAAACCCTGACGCAGTGGGTCGACGAAATCCCACCTGCTCAACAAGCCGCTCGGTACGGTAACGTCTCGTACAGAACCTGGCACGAACGTCTTGTGGAGAACAGTGAGTCTCTAATGCTTCGATTTTTACCCGATGATCTTAAATTTTCGACAGTCGAGATTGTTCCTTACTTTAACGATAGTTTCGGTAATGCGAGTCGGATCGATTATGGTACTGGTCACGAGACGAATTTTGTTGCTTGGCTTTATTGTCTGGCGAGAATGGGGGTGGTCAAAGAAGAAGATTATCATGGTGTAGTGGCTAGGGTTTTTGTGAAGTACCTTGAGTTGATGAGGAAACTGCAATTGGTTTATAGTTTGGAGCCCGCTGGGTCTCATGGAGTGTGGGGGCTCGATGATTACCATTTCTTGCCGTTTATATTTGGAGCGTCGCAGTTGATTGATCACAAGTATATGAAACCTAAATCGATTCATAATGAGGATATTTTGGAGAATTTCTCGAATGAGTTTATGTATCTGTCGTGCATTGCATTTATTAAGAAGGTAAAGAAGGGTTTGTTTGCGGAGCATTCGCCTTTGTTGGATGATATCAGTGGAGTACATACTTGGAACAAGGTGAATAGTGGTCTGCTTAAGATGTACAAGGTGGAGGTTCTCGAGAAAGTGCCCATTATGCAGCATTTCCTTTTTGGGTGGCTTATTAAGTGGTATGTGTTCTTTTTTAGGCTAATATGGTTTATTCTTTTACCGATTTCCCTTGCTTTTAAAACTTTCTTTTGGGATTGGCTAGATGAATGTTTAGTGAAATCCATCCTGGTACTCAATTTCACCTAGTGGAGGCAGAAATTAGTTACTTGTTAGTAGTAACTTGCTAAAGAGAGGGATCAGCTTAGAGATGGTTCTATTCCATCCTCAACTTTCAGATGCTTGTTCTAGGATGAGGGAATGCGTTGTTGAATGTACAGTGTCTTTTTTTTTTGGGAAATTTCTCTATACTGATTTAAATTTTAGTTTATTTAAGCTTATCTATTCATACCTTATGATACTGGATAGATCCATCCTTATTTTGGGGCTGCAGACAGATGTTCTGCCATCAGTCTTTGTTGATCTGTTCTTTACAGAGTTCTCTGATTTGTATTTAACATCAAACTTCGAGTTTGGGTACAGTATTGGTCTTCATGGTAAGTTACATGTATGTGAAACATAAATGGGTTTGATGGGAAAATTCTAGGTCTGTTCAATAGAGAAAGCTAAGAAACATGGGACTTGTTATGGAGCATTTAAGCATATTCCTTGGATTTTTGTGTTTGCTAATGTGCACATCTTTTCTATGTTTTGACTGCTTGAAATGGTTATTTCTGGAGTCAGTTGTCTTTGTGACTTGGAAAATGTTGCATATTTATGGTTATAACCTAATTGAATTATCTTGGATAGTCAGATTGCCTTATGATTCACACTCATAGCCGAAACTGAGTTTCACATTAATCGTTCCTGATGACTTGCACGATTTCCTTTGTTCTGACAACTTTCTTGTCATCCCAGGGAGTAGTATATTTCAACTCTGTGGGAACATTGGTCCTGGAATGAAGACGATGCATCTTTGGAAAAAGTTTAATCCTCATTAGTTATAGTAGACATTATTAGACAGCTATCATATGGTTAACTTTATTCATTTTCTTGTTTACCTTTTGGTATTCATTTTCTCGTTTCTTTTTCCCATTTTCCTTTTCCTGAATCCTCCTATAATTATCGGCATGCTGATCTTGTATCAGGTCAATACTTGTGTTTATCTTGAGTGGTATTAGGATGATATTCCTTGTTCCGTCTTGAATTGAAGGCAAATAGCTTTTTCTTGCCTTCTCATATATTGATACACTACACCAGGTTGACCTTGTAGTCAAGGTTGACTGCAATAGATTATAGTTTATGTTAAGGAATTTCCATCCTTCAACTTCAAGCTGCATTCATTCCCAATGTTTTCTAAAACATGATATTTTGGCTGCAGAAGGCAATACTGTTACTTCCATTATATACTTTGTCTCAGCAATCTTGCTTCTGTGGCATAGGAATTTACTCTGTTTTGTAGGATGTCTCAGTTTTTACTGGTGGATACCCATGGATACTTGCTTCTTGTCAACAATCAAAGTGATTCTTTTTGTTTTGAGTAAATTATAGGTAAAATTTAAAAATGTACCTAATTTTATAATATTAGTTAAAATTATTAAAACTAGCAATAAAATGTTTGAACTAATTGTTGTGAAACTAACCTGTCCTTAATCATGTATAGCCTACATTTAACATATATAAAGTCCTTTGAGAAATCAGTACTTTGATGTGGAATATATGTTCATCTTCTACCTCTTGAAAAGAAATCAGCTATGGTAAATTATAGAAAATGATAATCATTGGAAAAAGGATTGTTCCTAGTTTAATTCGGTGAAGAGATTCTTTTCCTGCGAGGAAAAATCAAAAATCAAAAATCAAAGCAGGGAAGGTTTGATTTTGAACATTTTTCATTCTTGCAATTGATATTTTTTGTTCAAATTACGTTAAGATATTTCTTCTCACTAGCAAACATGTAGATGGAGGTCATGCATTTTAATCAATGCCATGCACTTCCAACACCTCAAAAGAGTGATCAGTGAAGCAATAGAGAACCAGAAAAGTATGCTTTGACGATTGCCCTCGCAACTGCTGTTGCTGCTGAGGTTGTTAAGACCCACAACGCTTCTCACTCGCATCATTCCGTCTAACAAAAGTCAAGTCTTGGCTGCTACTAAGATATAGAGTGTCTGCTGCGGATACCTGAAACCCTTTTCTCTTAAAATAACTTGGATTCTTTCCGTAGATTGTTGGAAAGAACCTAGAAAAGTTAATTGGTTAGCTTGGTAATTTTAAATAATTTTAATGAATAAATATTTTTCATGTAAGCCTGTTAACCGATTAAAGAATGTTATAAGATTAATGATTAATATTATAAAATTAGGTTAAATTTGAGATTTCAATTATAATTTACTCTTTAGCTTTTGCTACTTTGGTACAACTCAAATCGATTTTTGCATGCAAGTGCCTTGTGGAGGATGGGATTTTCTTTTTGTTTCTTGTCGCCTCAACCTGAATTTGCAGAAAAGGACTTAGTGTTGATGATAGCAGACTGCTTTAATTGTGGACAAATAAATGAAAAGGCAATCAGTCGGTTGAGATATTACACGAGTCCTACCAGTACCAGAAGGGAACAAGCAATATATGATGTTGCCTTGGCACGATTGTTGTTTCTATATTGGAACGAGTTTTTTAAAGTTAACTGGGGTTGGCTTCCATTGAATACCTTAATTTGAGATGAATGATTCCCTTAAAAGGAATAGGTGAAATAGAACCTGAAGGAGGCTCAAAGCTTGGAAGGCGAGGAGGCAAAGATTGGAAGAGGAACGTATAACAAACATATTTGCTCACTGGGGAGCATGTTTTAGGGGGAGAATGCTTCGTCTTTGTAGGAGATCAGCGGAACATGCATTACCTTTGTTGCTTGGGAGTTGTTATGTATGTTTAGGAAAAAGGACGATAGGAATGATGCCCGACTTCCCCACTAGTTCCTATGTCCCTGGCAACTGTAACAAAAATATTTCATTTTTCCTTCTAGAAACAGAAGAAGAGCCAAAATGACAGTAATAGTAATGCGCTTAGGTTTGTCTTTGGCTTTGGCCACCCACGCGGCATAGTTAGGTCCGTTCAAGTTTAACATCATCACGCGGAGTCGGAGACTAAGAAATCTGTCATCTGTCAAGGTACGACGTTGACACAGATTACGGGCCCCATTCCCACCTCCTATAGTAGAGTAGCTATCAATACCACAACCAATTAATCACAACATATTGGTAGATTATAAGACCATCCTCCATCTTTCTTTAATATTTTAGTGAAGAGAAGTATAACCTAAATTTCTCCCCGAAAATCACTTCCAAACTATTTCTCTTATCTCATCTCTACACACCTAATCTTATGTCTTTTTTGGGATTGAATTAAACACCGTCATTACCAAAAACTTTTAACCGTGTACCAGACAACAAAGCACTACACATAAACCCACACCCTTCTTTTTGTCACTCTCTCATTTTCTCCTCTTTCTTGCTTTTTTTAAATTTTGTTTCTCTCTCTTTTCGCCTCCTTTCTGTCTCGCACTGATAATAGATGCTCCTGTTTAGTTAGGTGGGTTGATAGCTCTAGTTTTCTAGCTTTCCCTCCTCTTTTTCTTCTCTCCTTTCTCTCTTTTTCTCTACCGCTATCTTCTTCGTCTTGTCCTGTATTTCTGGTGAACAAATCGGATAATGTGTTTCAAAACCCAAATTATAAACAAAGAAAGTTGAAGTTCTGAAGGTAGGGTCCTCGCTTCCTCCAAGTTGGTGTCTGAAAGTTCTTCTCTTTTGATTGCTTTACTCCCTGTTTGTGCTTGAGTGACCGAGCTAAACAGGGCTTGAAAAGAAATTATGCAAACTCCTTTTTTGTTAGTTATGTGTTCTTTTTCTTGTTGTTTCCGATAGCCCGAGTGAAATTTCTGGCTAAATTTCAGCATGTATCTGCGTAGATATTTGATCGTTAGACCCA
>JAOQMR010000006.1:7275148-7291379 GCA_027563865.1 Erythroxylum pelleterianum | reverse complement strand
AAAATATCCAAAATATACCAAAATTACCAAATCATAATTAATACATTCCAATTTAATCCACAATTTCCACTTATAAAATTTACCTGGAAATGTCAATGAATGCATGTACAATTATTTTATAAGTCAAAATTCTTATGCATATATTAGAAAATACTCAATTATGCAAAGCATATGATGAACTGTAAATTCCTAAATTTTCTAACCCCTAACATGGGGTGTTACAATTCTTCTCTCCTTAAGAAATTTCGTCCTTGAAATTCATACCTGATCTGAATAATTTTGGATACTGAGCTTTCATGGTTTCTTCCGATTCTCATGTTGCTTCCTCAAGTCCATGATGTTGCCAGAGTACTTTTACCAAAGGCACTGACTTGTTCCTGAGCTGTTTAATTTCTCTAGCTAATATCGAAACTGGCCCTTCTTAATAAGACAAATCTGGTTGCACTTGAATTTCTTGCACAGGAATCCTATGTGTGTCATCAGACCGATATCTTCTCAACATAGAAACATGAAACACATCATGTAATTTGGCCAATTCTCCAGGAAGAGCTAATTGATAAGCTACGGGTCCAACTCTCTTCAGAATTTCACGAGGACCAATGAATCGTGGACTAAGCTTACCCTTCTTTCCAAACCGAAGCATGTGTTTCCATGGTGACACTTTCAAAAACACCTTATCACCCACTTGATACTCAATGTCTTTCCTTTTTAGATCAACATAAGACTTCTGCCTATCACTGGCAGCTTTCAATCTTTGTTGAATAATTTGAATCTTTCCTTCAGTATCTTTCACAATTTCTGGCCCGATCATCTTGTTTTCACTCAACTCCGTCCAGCATACCGGAGTTCTACACTTCCTACCATACAACGCTTCATAAGGTGCCATGCCAATGCTCTTCTGATAACTGTTATTATAAGCAAATTCCATCAAAGTCAGATAATTATCCCAACTCCCAGAAAACTCTAACACACAACCCCGCAACATGTCTTCCAAAATTCGTATAACCCGTTCAGATTGTCCATCTGTTTGGGGATAGAAAGCATTACTAAACTTAACCTGAGTACCCAATGCTTTCTGTAGACTTTTCCAGAATCTCGAAGTAAATCGAGGATCACGATCAGAAATAATCGACAATGGTACTCCATGTAATCTTACTATCTCATTCACATACAAGTCTGCAAGCCTATCCAAAGAATAGTCAGGACGAATAGGCAGAAAATGAGCAGATTTGGTAAACTTATCCACAATTACCCATACCGCATCATGCTTCCTTTGAGTAAGAGGAAGTCCAGTGACAAAGTCCATAGTAATGTTATCCCATTTCCATTGAGGAATAGGAATAGGATTTAACAAACTAGATAGAACGTGGTGCTCAGCTTTAACCTGCTGGCATGTCAAACATTTTGCTACATAATCCACAACATCCTGTTTCATACCTGACCACCAGTAATACTGCTTCAAATCCTGATACATCTTGTTCCTACCTGGATGCATAGTAAATACTGTATTATGAGCCTCAAACAACAGCTTCTTCTTCAATTCATCATTTGCTGACACACACAGCCGATCCTTATAATACAATTCACCATCACCTTGCACAGAAAAATCAGACTGTTTACCTTCTTGAGTAGCCAAGATAAGTTATTGTAACTTATCATCAGCTCTTTGAGCGTCACAAATCTCCTGTCTCAAAGTAGGTCTTGCTTTCAATTGAGTCATCAAAGCTCCATCAGATCCCAGTTTCCATCCATTCTGCTTAAGTGACAATGCTGAGATGGTATTTCGACTCAAGACATCAGCTACAACATTAGCCTTACCCGGATGGTAGTCCACAATACAATCATAGTCTTTAAATAATTCCTACCAACGTCGTTGTCTCAGATTGAGTTCCTTCTGGGTAAGTAGATACTTCAGACTCTTATAATCTGTGAAAATTCTACACCTTTCACCATACAGATAGTGTCGCCAAATTTTTAAGGCAAACACTACTGCTGCAAGTTCCAGATCATGAGTAGGGTAATTCCGTTCATGAGTCTTTAGTTGCCTAGAAGCATAAGCAACTACCTTCCCTTCCTGCATCAAAACACAACCTAAACCAATTCCAGATGCATCAGTATACATAACATACTCCTTACCAGCAGTAGGTTGAACTAATATAGGAGCGTCAGTAAGCATACTTTTCAACTGATCAAAGCTACTTTGACATCTATCAGACCATTCATACTTCACTCCCTTCTGTAATAGTTTCGTTAAAGGAGATGCTATCACTGAAAACCCTTTAACAAACTGTCGGTAATAACTAGCCAGACCCAGAAAACTTCTCACTTCTGTCACATTCTGTGGCGGCTTCCAATTAACAATCGCCTCTATCTTACTATGATCAACTCTAATTCCTTCAGAAGAGACTACATGCCCTAGAAATGATATCTCCTTAAGCCAGAAATCACACTTACTTAGTTTAGCGTACAACTGTCTTTCTCGCAAGGTCTGTAATACAATTCGAAGATGTTCAGTATGGTCTTGTTCATTCTTAGAATAGACCAGAATATCATCAATAAATACCACAACAAACTGGTCCAAATAAGGCCTGAACACTCTATTCATTAGATCCATAAATGCTGCTGGAACATTAGTTAAACCGAATGGCATTACTAGGAATTCATAATGCCTATAACGGGTCCTAAATGCAGTCTTCGGTACATCCACATTCTTTACCCGAAGCTGATAATACCCCGATCTCAGATCTATCTTCGAAAACACTCCTACATCTTTCAACTGATCAAAAAGATCGTCAATCTTTGGCAACAGATACCTATTTTTTACTGTGACTCTATTCAACTGCCTGTAATTAATGCACATCCTTAGTGTGCCATCTTTCTTCTTAACAAATAACACCGGTGCTCCCCACGGTGACACATTGGGTCAAATAAACTCCTTATCCAGAAGCTCTTGTAATTGCACCTTTAACTCCTTTAACTCAGTAGGAGTCATTTTGTACGGTGCTCTGGATATAGGAGCAGTGCCAGGTATAACTGAGTCTAGGTAGTTCCTCAGGAAAAACATTTGGGAACTCATTCACTATAGGAATATCAAGCAGTTTATCCTTACCACCCTCCTTCTTGGAATCATGCATAAAAGCTAGATAAGCTTCACACCCCTTCCTAAGAAGCTTTTAAGCTTGTATAGTAGATACTACATTAGTTAACAAACTAGTGCGAACACCATGTAATACAACCTCAGGTTGATCCGGCCTCCTAAATATAGCTGTCTTAGCATTACAGTCAATTACTATCCGATGTTTAGATAGCCAATCCATACCCAGAATCAAATGAAATTCATGGAATGGCAATTTAATCAGATCTGCTTCATACTCACTTCCTTGAATCATAACAGGACAATTTCGAACCACCTAATTCACCAACACACAACTACCCAGAGGACTGGTTACATGCATGTCATATTCTAAATGATCTATAAGCATCTCCTTACCAAACATTTCTTCAGCACAGATATATGAATGTGAAGATCCAGGATCAATTAATGCATACTTTTCAGAATCAAAGAGAGAAACCATACCAGGAATGACATTTGGTGCATCCTGATCCTCACAAGCTTTCAGTGCATAAGCTTGAGCCGAAGCAGAAGGCATAGCTGGTCGATTAATAGACTCTGATGAGGTACTCAGATTAGGTCTATTCTGTCCAGGTCCTCCTCGACCTCTACCACGTCCTCTATTCCCAGCAGATGCATAAGAAACCACTCTACTTACTTGTGATGTCTGAGGTTGTCTGAGAGGGCAATTGGCTATCTGATGCTCAGTACTGCCACAACGAAAACATGCTCCCATAGCCCTTCTGCAAACACCCCAATGATGCACAGAACAATGAGGGCAATCCGGGAGATCAGAACCTCAGCCTGTAGAAGAACCCCTACCAGAAACAGTCATTGAGGGATAATTTTGTGACCGTCCCCGAGCCACAGATCTCTGAGTAAACTCTGGTGTAGAGGAAACTCTATCCCGACTTCGTTTACTCGAGGACTGACCTCCTCTTGCGAAGCCCCTTCGTTGATTCCTTTCCCTCTTCATCACCTCTTGCCTCTCTATCTTCATAGCAGCCTGTACCAGCTGATGATAATTTACTTGCTGCAATAGAGTAACTACCGCCAAATGCTCCTTGACATAATCATTCAATCCATCCTCAAACTGATGACACCGAAACTCCTTAGTAAGCACAGATTCAGGGGCATACTTACTGAGTCGGTTGAACTCCCGATCATACTCAGCGACTGATAAGTTTCTTTGCTTCAAGTTCAGAAATTGCTTCCATTTATCCTTTCTGTATGCCTCTGTCACATACTTAACTTTAAATTCTTGGGCAAAGTAATCCCAAGTCAGAGGTACCGGCAGCTGAGTACTCCTCATAACAAACTTCCACCATTCATAAGTTGCTTCCTGTAGAAGGGAGACATCACAATGCACCATCTGCTCTGCTGGACAGCTTATCTCATCTAGCACCCTCTTAACCTTCTCTATTCAGTATTTATCTCTCTCATATTCCTCCAGAGATGTCCCAGTAAATTCTTCAGCCCCATACTTCCTCAGCTGATCAATTGGAGTCTTAGGTGCTGTCATCCGATGCAGCAATGTCATTATATCTTGGGTTGCACCTCCTCCTCCAATGACATTGTTGCATCGGATGACAGGGTTGATGAGGCCCTTGGCTAATTGGCTTCATGGCTGCCGCTGGACTTACAGTTGATCATCCAATAATGACTACTACAGACTTCTGGACATCCCATGAGTGCTTGCTTTTGCCATATGAGGAGTCACTTACTAGGCTGGATTCAACTTCTGGTCTCTACTATGATTGCTCTGCCCATTTTCTGTGGGTTGGGGAACGCACCAGACAGCTAGACGGTGCTCATGTCGAGTTTCTTAGAGGTGTTGCAAATCCTCTAGGCATTAAGGTAAATTATTGTTATCTTCTGTAGTTCGACAATTTTTTAACATGTAAATTTGCTGTTTTCCCCATGCGCTTACTGCTGCATATTTGTCAAAGAGATAAAATTCCAAAAATGAGTGAAACCATCACCCTTTTATAGAAATTGTTTCTCGTTTCCTCAGTTGTGTTGAATTGAACTTGACAACAATTAATGACTGATCCTTTGAATTAACAATAATCAATATATGGAGCCAATATGTGATCAATTTTGTAGTTCAATAAGTTTTTTTTCCCCATATTGTGATGTACTTCAATTTGGAGTTGATATATGATATAACCTGTATTTTGATGTAATCTCTATATAATTGCTTCAGCAATGTATTTAATTGATGTTTCCTTGTATAACTTTGCTTGTATTGCTGTAGGTGAGTGATAAGATGGACCCTAATGAGCTAGTTAAGCTCATAGAGATTTTAAATCCTCAGAATAGACCAGGGAGAATAACCATTATCACAAGAATGGGAGCTGAGAATATGCGAGTGAAGCTTCCTCATCTCATTAAGGCAGTCTGCAGGGCTGGGCTAGTTGTCACATGGGTCAGTGATCCTATGCACGGAAATACAATAAAGGCTCCTTGTGGTCTAAAATCTCATCCATTTGATGCAATCAGGGTATGAAAACTAATTTCTTTACTTGTGACTATTGCTTTTAAAATTGTTAGGCAAATGATGGAAGGCATGAATTACCCTTTTCTGTGCTCTACATTGGCATTTATTGGCGACATCATCCTTCTTATTCTAATTGTTGTGCCACTTGCCACTTTCTGCTTGCTAGAAAGCATCTATTGATTCAATGTACTGTAAAAGTAACGGCGGCCTATTGATAGAGGTTCTAATAATTCAAAGGTTGGAGAACTAGAGCTCTGGTGGAAAAGTTGGAAATTTGGATAGCTTTGAAGAGTAGGAAAGTTGATTTCCTTGAAAGTGAATAATGTAAGGCAAAATTAGGTGAGATACCCACAAAATAGTTTAGATGTGGTAGGTGAGAAAGTGACTTCTTCTGGGAGATCTTGTAGTGGGCATGTATCAATTTCCTTGAGCAAGTATTCAATGCGTAATTGACATATGTTCTTGGCTGTTTGCTGGCTCTCAGATAATATATTTTGCAAGCTTTGCTATCCATTTAGCTAATTGAAGAATATCCAAGTTTGTTGTAAGAGTTGCTTTATGTTTTCTGCCTTTACCTAATTAATTTCTAACTGAAAAAATAGCCTCTTGTGAGTAGGTCAGTTTCAGAGCAGTGGTTGTAAGGTGATCATGGTGCTGCCGCTGTTCTTACTTCTTTGAGATTATACTTCCCACATTACTAAACCTTCATGAGAACATATATGTTATTTTTGCATTAAAAACAGGATTCAGTAGATTTTGGCGCAATAATATCATTGCTATTATGGTTGTTTATCTTATGTCTGGTTAAATTTTATCGACTAATTTGGGACAGGCTGAGGTGAGAGCATTCTTTGATGTACATGAACAAGAGGGAAGTCACCCAGGCACAGGACAGAATGTGACAGAGTGCATTGGTGGATCACGGACGGTGACATTTGATGATTTGAGCTCTCGCTATCACACCCACTGTGACCCTAGGCTCAATGCTTCACAATCTCTAGAGCTTGCCTTCATCATTGCGGAGCGACTTAGAAAGAGGAGGATCAGATCTCAGCCAGTCATTGCTGATGCAGGACTGTAGAAAGTCCAAGGCAGTGAAGGCTCCCCAAATATGTTTTCTTTTCAACTAAGTTATTAGTGCCTGCTTAAATGCTGCTCTCGACCTTTGCTTAATCATTGGCACGTCTGCTTACATACTCAAAAACTATTTGGCTTGATACAGAAAGGAACAAAGAGGCCCGCAGGGCGTATCTCAGTTGGTTCCGGAGGGACAGATTTACTTCAAGGTGCAAAGTTTGAATCTCACGGCTTGCAGTGTGGGAGCAACATTCTTGAGTCCTATATGAGCTATGAGGGTGGGTTCCTTGTAAACTTGTGGGTTGCTCACCTTCCCCTTAGCGGGCTGTTGAATACCTGATTTACATCCTCCCAGTTGCTTCGTCGGGTTGAAGTGTGGGGGGCCTTTGAGTCGGAGATTCATCCTTTTGCTCTGAGGAAGGAATAAAGAGAAGGCTTAGCTTGAAAAATACTAGTCTTTGTCAGAGTTTGGTGAGGTATATGTCCATGTTCCCGTGTTGACCATTTCATTGGTTCGTGTAATCAACTGCTTGAAATAATAAACTACCTTTTTGACTGACTTACTAACTAAATAAATAAATTACCTTTTTAACATAATAGGTAAATTAAGTTATATTTTAAATTCAGAATTCTATTCAATTTGGTATCTAATAATATTATATATGAGTGCAGAAGTAAATGTTTGAAGTGTCAATTTAATCGGTAAGCATCACATAAACTAGGTCTACATTATAACTTTCTCTAAACTCTAAAACTTCCAAAGCCATTCAAAACTTTCAATGTGAAATCGTCTTCACCTTCCATCTAAACTCATTCTTGTTAGTTTTTTTTTCCCTATAGTACATTGGTTAGTTATAATTTTATGTATAACATTATTATTTTAATTAATAACGACAGTCTTTATTTTTATATATTTATTAATTGTATTTGATATTTTAATACCAAAAGTAAAATTCTTAGAATAACTATGGTACAATTGAAATTAAAATGAGATCATAATTATGATATTTAATTTTGTATTTATGTATTATTGTTAAATTATCCTAATTATAGTTTCATCAAAACAGAATATTGATAAAATAGTAAAACTAACATACATTGTATTTTATAAAGAAAATAATTATTCTCGTAAATTAAAGTCTAGAGATACGTAAACAAACGTATGAATTTTTTATTAGAGAATAAATTTGTTGAACTGATTCGATTACGAGGATCCCAAATAAAATATTATTTATATGCATGTGCATTTTCTCACAATGATATTTGTATAATTGATCCTTAGATTTGAAGTTATCAAAGTATCTTATGTGAGAAGTAGTATGTTTTAACGTTACTTATGATATTTAGTATTTATGATAGCCCAATCGGTAGTACTTGGATATAGCATGAAACATATTAATATAATTAAGTAAGTCAATAAAGAATTTATTCCTCTTAAATAATTAGAGAGAATATTGTACTGTTCTTGATCAGTAATAATTTAAAGAATTCTCTGATTATAGTAAATTAAGGTATGAAAAACTGTTTCTCCAATATCAATTATAAATTAATTACTAAGTAACAAGAATGAAAATGATTATATTTAAAATAATAAGTAATTAGAGAGAATCTTCTACTATCCTTGATTAGTAGTGATTTAAAGAATTCTTTGATCATAATAAATTAAGATATGAAAAGATATTTTCCAATATCAATTATAAATCAATCACTAAGTAGCAAGAACGAATATGATTATATTTAAAATAATAAGCAATAATTCCATGCTTTATGTAAAATTAGAATATTAGATGATGAAAAGAATAAATTATACATCATGATCATGCATTAGTAGATTAAGTCAAACCATTAAGACATGGTTGGTCATGATATATTGCTAGACATCAATCTTAATCTATTTTTATAATTTTTTAATTTAAAAATTAAAAATAAATTAAAAGGAGCTTTAATTTATATAATTATAATTATGTATTATGGTTATAGTTTATAATCTTTGTCAATATATTAGGAACCTATTGGTCACATATATAAGAATAGTTAAAATAAAAAATTAATTTAAATTAAGTTAGACTTAATTTTGAAGTTTGAGAAACTTTAGGATTTAAATTAAGATATTTAATTTTATTAAAATTAAATTGTAATTATAATTAGAGTTAGACTTTAATTACAATTAAGTAATTTAATTTTAATAAAAAAATCTAGTGTCTTTTTCTATAAATAGGGAAAAAAGCATAAGGGAGCACTTTTGCCCTTTTTCTCTCAAACACTTGAGTTTTTTTTCTTCTACTCTACAGATACCATTAGAGGTTAGACACAAGGATAACTTATGGATCACAACTCAAGTAAATTTTTTTATAAGAATATGAATCAGGTACTGTAGCACCCAGCCCTCTCGAGACACGTACTCGACATCCTAAGTGATGTTCGAGTACGTATCCCGTAAGGGTGGCATGCTAGAACAGTCAACCACTTGAAAACTTAGTACTATATTTTTCAATTAGCATAAGCATACGCAGAAATCACTAATCAATTTCGGGCTTGTACTTTTCTTTCATAAAACTCGAATTCATAATTCTTATTACCCTATTGATCAACCTCATTTACAAAACATTTCCAATTTCAAAGGTTATTACATACCGAAATATTCAAATACATATGATACAAAATTTTGTGGAATATACAATTCGGTACAAAAATAAAGAAATACAATGCAGACGCGAATTGATCTCGACCTCTATCTCTTACTTGAATGCAGTGGAACTATTCCCGTTAGCCTAACGGGGTAACTCTTCAGAGTCTGAAAAATAATTGCAATTTTAGGTGAGTTTTGCGAACTCAGTGAGTAACCATCCTCGATGGCTCACTCAATCACACACACACATACAATACATATATTCACATTCATTGGAACATATCTCACATATAAACATCAGTCAAATTATTCAAATCATTATAATCATTCATATTAGGCATATGTAGTGCATATGAGACTCACTTTCATTTTGTTACTTTATTGTGACCAAGTGCCTATAACTGTCCCGTATCTATTGTGGATATCGGGCTCATTAATAACTGTCTCATATCCGTTGAGGATACCGGGATCATTTTACATAGTGAGCCTTTGGCTCTTAATAACTTTCTGAGCCTTAAGCTCATTTTTGGTGGCTACTCTGGTCACAACTGCCTTTATCTTTTATGCATTCATGTAATGAAATACATCAATCACATATTTTTAGTCAGTCACATGATCTCATTTACACATTCTCTTATACATTCTCATTGGACCTTAGTCCAGCATTTAGAGATCACATTTAGAAGCACTTATTTCATCATATTCATATACAGGTAGCACTTCAATATCACATTCATGCATCACAAGTCTTGAACCTTCAGTGTCCGGAATTCAACAATCAAATCACATTCATAATAATTCAATACATAATATAAACAAACAAGCAATAAAGTAAGACCATCTAGGTCTACTCACAGTACGCTCTAGATTAGCATTTGCTTCCAAGTTCTGGAAACATCTAAATGCGGACGCTTATTTTGCACATCCAAATTATGTAATACACATGTTGTACACACATTAATAATTGCACAATTATAAGCGTACATTTACGCACAAATGTGTATATGGACTATGTACAATGTATGCTCAATGACAATCCCGGGTATATTATCAAATTTCACATCTTATCTAAATTCTCATTTTATAACTCAATTACTCGTCATTTCATTGTTAGCATTATTTGCTCTCATCATATTAAACTCTCATTCACTTTAACTTGATACACTTTACTCCTCTTCTTTGAATCACAACCTCAATCATGTGAATATCTTTATTTCCAAACAAACTCATACCTTTGGCACTTTGATAACAACAATTCATTCACTAATGTTATTCCAACATTTCAAGATCACACATTATCCAAACTCTCATTTCTTCTTATAAATTTCTCCAAATTTCTAAATCTTTGGGTCTATTTTCCATGAACATTTTGACAAGGAAGATGAAGTAATTTGATAACATTTTCTCCTAGAAAGATGTTTACCATTGTCTTAAGTTTCTAATGACGCAAAAATCATTCAATTTGGTTTAGTATTCTGAAAGTTATACTCCAAATATTTTCGGACTATTCTCATTCTATAACAGTACACTATACTCAACTTTCATCCAGAAATTGAAAGTCTTAGAGACTGAATCAAAATTTGACTTCTTTAGATAAGTTGTAGCCCTATGTCATTATTTTACTCTAAATCAAAAATCATCTCATTTGGATTTCTATAGAATAAGATATAACTAAAATAACCAATCATGTTCAGTGAAATCATACCAGTTCATACTATTCCAATAGATTCCCTCTATTTCCTTCAATCAGTCTTTTTCAAATCAATTAAGAATGCTACAAATTTTTATGAATATATAGAAAAATGTGTTAGGAATCTATTGGTTTAGGAATCACTTCATTTGGAGGTGGGATGACGAAGTTATGGCCAAAAGAATCAAACATGTTCAGATTTGGAAACCCTTCAGGTGGCAGAACGTAGGTGAAGTAACGAGGTGCGATCGGACCTCTACTTGCTGTAATCACACCCAAAGCTACTCCCAGGGTGTGGTCACACCTTTGCTTGTTACGATCGCACCTTCCTTTGTCAAGATCGCGACCGAAACTATCTTGTATATACATCCTCTGTGACATCCTAAATTGTAATGGTCATATCTCTCAACTCCGATATCCAAATTTCCATACTTTATACCGTTGGAAAGATAAAAGAAAGATCTATAACTTTTATGAAGACAATTTTGTCAAAATATTCCTAAGTCAATACAGTTTGTCCTTGAAGTCAGACCACACAGGTACGATTCAATCTCTATTCACGATTCATACTTTTTCAATTTATTCTATTAACGAGACCCAATTAAGAAATTATAAAACTTTATTTTTCTATTGTGGCTGTGATTAAATCATAGTCAATTTTCCAACAATAGTATCAGATCCACCTTTAATTGTTTAACTTGATTAAAGTTCCTTAATTGTTATTAATTTGACAAATTTATGGCTTACATTTTATTAAGGAATTGGCTAATACAAATTCAAATGTAATAATTAAGGTTTTGTTTTAATCTTTTGAAAATTAAAAATTCAATTTCACATACCCTTTTGTTTAGGCTTCCTAGGAAACTTTACCATGCTTTATTCATGGTTTCCAAAAACTTAATATTTTATGTAGTGTAAATTCCTAAAAGGCAATGTTTGAGATTTGATGCCTATTAAGGTGAAAGGGTTTATGTCTTGGCTAACATATTTAGAATTTATACTACAGTCAATCTTTGTTTATCCTTGATCTCTTATGGATGATCTGGTTTATCAATCACTTTTACTATATATAGGCTTGAAACTTATGATGCAGCTCTGGCGAGGCTTATTGGTAAAAAATTCCTTCAGCCTAAGAGTCACAGCGAGAAGAGCCCTTCTTGATTCACTGGTATAAACAATGCTACATACCTTGGTAATGTACCCCCCATGTGCCCTCTGACCAAGGGTAGCCCAATTGGTTATATAAGCTGGAAACCTGTGATATAACTCATTTGGAATTTCTAGTTTCATATACTATTATGTGGTGGTAGCTTTTAGACCAAACTGTTCCAAACAAGAACTTTAGATGATTTCTTTAATTTTTTGACAGTGGGTAGAGAGAATGGCTCTTATACTTCTTGTCCAAGATCGATCACGGGAAAACATACTGCAAGAACTGAGTAAAGATAATGAAGTATCAGAAATATGGCTTTCTGCAGGAAGATGGGTGATTTCTATAATTTTATTGGAAGTGGTATGTTTAACATAAGAAGGGATATTGACAACAGAAAGGATCGAAGAAAGATGAACAGGGTCACTTGGTAAGGTATTCATGGCTTAAGAACTCTCCTTACTAACCCTCATTAGGAATAATGTAGTCACATTCAATAGCACTCTTGTCTCTGATACCATAAGGGCTACCCCTAGGCAGAGGGCACACAAGGAGTACATCACCAAGGTACGTGGCGCTGTTTACACCAATGAGTCGAGAAGGGCTCTTTTCACTGTGACTCCTAGGCTTGTGGAATTTTTCATCGATAAGCCTCGTCAAAGCTGCATCACAGGTTTATAGTCTATATACTAGTTAGGCTACCCCTAGTTAGAGGGTACATAGGGAGTACATCACCAAGGTACATAGTGTTGTTTACATTACTAAATCGAGAAGGGCTCTTCTCGCTGTGACTCTTAGGCTCGTGGAATTTTTCGTCGATAAGCTCACCGAAGTTGCATCATAGGTTTCCATCCTATATACTAGTCAAGGTGACTAATAAACCAGATCATCCATAGGAGATATAGGATAAACAAAGATTGACTGTAGTATAAATTCTACGTATGCTAGCCGAGACAAAAGCCCTTTCTCCTCAACGAGCATCAACTCTCAAGGACTGCCTTTTAGGAATTTACACTCTCCAATCTTTCCCCGTTTAACAATGACCTCAAATAGGATCTATGATCTAAGATTTTCTGATACACAGGATCTTCATGAAGAGGAAGATGTAAAGTATACTTGTCTTTTTGTATGAATAGGACTACATTACTTAGGAATTAAGCTTTCGGGAGATAGAGAACTTAAAGAGAAGCCATAGGATGAACACTCGGGCCACCCTTGTTTAGAGGGATAGATAGGGAGTATATCACCAAGGTACGTGATGTTATTTACACCAGTAAATCGAGAAAGGTTCTCGCGTTACTCTTAGGCTCATGGAATTTTTCATTGATAAGTCTTGTCGGAGCTGTAAGGGTTTTCAGCCTATATACTAGTCAAAGTGATTGATAAAGTAGATCATCCATAAGAGATGAAGGATAAATAAAGATTGACTATAATATATATTCCAAGGATGTTAGCTGAGACACAAGCCCTTTATCCTTAATAGGCATCAACTCTCAAGGCCTGCCTTTTAGGAATTTATACTCCCCAATATTTACCCATTTAACAACGACCTCAAACAAGATCTATGGTTTAAGACTTTCTGATACACAGGATCCTTATGGATAGGCAAGTGTAGAGCATACTTGTCTTTTTGTATGACCAAGACTACATTACTTAAGTATCAAACTTTCTGGAGAGAGAGAACTTAGAGAGAAACCATAGGATGAGAAACACATAATATTTCTATTCATTTTTCAACATTTTCTAAATGTCGTTGCAACAAAGGAGAATACTTGCTTTTATAGAGTAAGCAAGGGGATAGAGACAAACAACTTTAAGGGAAAAGATTCCATAGGTACAATAATGCACACCAACTTACAAAGGCAAATAGTAAAAAGAAGAATGATTGGGAAACAATGAGTCCCAAAGATTCCTTTTACAAGATAAGAAGGAATCTTTAAATAGTGGCAGAGAGAGAATGTGAGTCACCACTGTCATTGTCGAAATATTTTGCCAATCATTGTTGTCATTAACTTTGTCCATAGCTTAGATAAAACAGTCAATTTCTGTGTCAGACCAAATTGGAGGCCATGAGCTTGAGAATCTGGAAATGGTTCAGGCTCACTAGGCTCAATGTTGTTAGTATATGTAACACTTTCAGCATGAGCAACTTGTTGTTGTGTTACAAGGCCTAGAGGACAAGGCAAGTCGCCAGTCATGATGTTAAATCCAGTAAAAGTAAACTAGTCAATTGATGTACAATATCTAGAAAAATGAGAAATAGGTTATGGGAGAGTAAAATCTCCAGGATAAGGGTCAAGAGATGTTCACCTAGGGAGTGGAGCACTTCTAGGATAATGATTTAAGTGATCTAAAAGTGAATGTAAATCTTTCATTATCTGGGTTTGATCTGTAGGTCAATCAACAGAGGTACACCAATTTTGAACATAATTAAGGGTACAAATGTATCATGTCTTCTTCAAACAATAAGGATGATGGATGATGAAGATTGCATAAGATTTTTGATCTCTTAAGGGAATGTCCCAAAGCTGGTGTTTGTTCAAAATTTAGGAGATCCAAATGCGCCATTTTGGAAGAGGTTGAAACCATTCAAGGAAGGTTTAGAAGAGAGATTTAGAGTTGATGGGATCAAAAAGATGTTTGTATACATAAAGGGGAGAAAGAGAAATAACATAAGCCTATTAAGTTGATAATGCCCACAAATGCCACAATGTTGGTTCAACGAGTGTATCATAAAGATGATAGACCACTCGATAAGGTGTAATAGTGTCAAAGTAGCAGGGATGAGGAGGAACATTGAGAGTGATGAGTGCGAGGTGAAGATCGTAGAACATACTTTATCGGAGAAGAGTAAAAATTTCTTCTAATGTAGTTGGAGGATTTTTAGAGAGAGGAGAGCTTTGGCATATTGAGGAAACTCCATGATTGGAAGGAGGAGAGGTATTGTTGTGGAGAGAAGAGGAGAGATCAATTGAACTTGTTTCTTAGGTTGAGAAAGAAAGTCAGCAAGGATATTATAATGTCCCTTGATATGGTGAATGGTGAATTTATAACGCAAAAACCATTCTTGCCATAGAAGCAATTGACTGTTTGGTAGTGTCCTCTTTTTAGGTTAATAGTAATTTCACTCCTCGTCAATCTCTTTAATATGGATAGTGTTGGATCGCCTATGGCCTGAGTATCATAATACGCAGCGGAAAGGACAATAAAACAATAAGAAATATAACCGAAAACTATAACATGTACGAAATATCCTCTTGATGCGTATTGGTTGTTCTTTTTCAGATTCGTAGACACTGGAATGCGCGAATGTCCTTTACCAGTATTCACACGAGGACGATGATCTAGGCAGCAGCTATTGTGTGCTAGCACGTTCCAAAACCTTTTCGAACGCCGCATGATTTTTTTTCTCTTGGAGGTGGCTAGAGTTTTCTTCTTACCTTTTTTTCTACTAATGAGACCTAAGTTTCTCTATTTATAGAGAAAACCTAATCCCATTGAAGCCCAATAAGTTTCGGCCCATATTGTTGGGTCCCATTTCTGGAATCCAACTCTTAACAAAATACTATCATAATTGAGTGTGGTTCCTTGTAATCTCTTCTTGCTCTGATACCAAACATGTTGGATCCTGCTTGCGGAACCCAACCTCTTGAACCATAAAACGTGTGTGTATTATTGCTCGTCATACAAACGTGAGCGTAAACCAAAGAAATCATGAAGCTTAAAGTCTCATACCATTTCTATGTTCCTTTTTCCAAAACACATACTACATATATCTAACCATAATTTGTATTCAAGATTTATCATCTCAAATTGATAACTTCCTCAAATATACTTAATTCATATTTCCACTCATCAACATCGTCCATACATAATTCATAATTCATTAACATCAAAGGGTAAGTGTTCTTTACAAAGATGAATGACATTTCAAACCACAATACATCAATGCCTCAAAATCCCAAAATACATAAGACACTTAAACTAATAATACTGGAAACGCAACTAAAACCCCATGGTTACAAAATCTAGCTTAAAAATACAAAAATATGCAACTTGGGGTAATGCCTTGA
>JAOQMR010000006.1:7262412-7275048 GCA_027563865.1 Erythroxylum pelleterianum | reverse complement strand
TAGAATAGTATTATAATGCTTATGGTTTTACTATCAAGTCACATACTTGATGACATAAGCCTAATACTATTCATGGAGCGTAAATCACATTACATAAATGATATACATGCATATATAAAAGAATGCCTCATAATATATTAGTAATAAGTCATAATGTTAGTACAAAGTCATATATGTCCATTGGCCTAGGCATACTACTAACAGATAGCACCCCAATAATGGCCAATAACTTCTATCTACAAAATGCACTAGCCTTTGTTAGGAATTTTTAAAGCAGGTGGATTCTGACAGGCTTTCTTTAAGTGTTATATAGCTGTGGTTTCATCTATTCCCTATGGTGGTGGATGCTTCGTCAGTAAGACAAATAGCTATTTGGATCTTTTATTCACATAAAATGCTTAACAATCCAAGTCAGATTTTATGGGCTCGATTAATCCTTATTGCAGTAGAATTGTACATTCCTCTTGGGCTAATTTTAGATCATCAGGATGAGTAGCCTTTGTAGGATTGATGTCCTCATTCTTCTTGAATGGGAGATGGATGAAGAAATGAGAATTCTTCCATAAAGGATGAGGATGTGAGAACTGTGCATTGTTCTAATAATAGTATTCTGAAAATTGTTCCCTTAAATCTTCTTACGGAGGTGGTACTTATGTGATTTTAAACATGTTTTAAACGTCAGTGTAGGCACTAAAATTGGCACGACATTTAATCCATGTAAGAAGGATTTGGAGTGGGCATGCTTTACAATAAACATCTATGCTAATCAGAATATCTGGGCTAAGTAGATGGCTTCCAAGGACTTTGTTCCAAATTGCACAGCTAGGGAAGAAACAGATCCTTATTTTTCTTTTTGTAATAAGACCAATCTTGAAAGAATTTCCATCAGTAGTAGTGAAATGCTCATCATGTGAACTCCATGCCTCAAGAGATGAAATGTTAGACTTTAGGATGCTTCTATATAATCCAGTGTCCATATACCCAATAGCCTTAATGAACTTATAATATTTGTTTTGTTTGCAGTAACTGGATAAGGACATAAGGTCGAGGAATTTTGAGGGGTCTAGAATCTATCTTCAAGCATTTCTGTTGTAACATCTATAACATGTCATCTTTAATATCATCAAAAGTTGGAGTATATGAGGAGTCATAATCTTCTTCAGAAGAGTCAATGGGAATAACAAACTTATTATCTTCATTCATTGTATTGTTCTTTAATGAGATCTTCAATATTTCCATGATCATCATGGATGGGCATGATAACGTCAATAAAATCCAGTAATTTGACATCCCTTTTCATCTTATTAGGACGCTGACCAGCATAATGTCCTGGCTTTCCACAAATGAAACATTAATATACCTTCTTTGCTTAAGGATTTCTTCATTTCAAGATCTGAAAAATTGTCGTTGTTTCTTTTCTCTAAAAGGCTTATAGTTTCCGTTATGAGAAATGTGGGATCTGTGAAACTTCTTGTAGGAGAACTTTATGTGATGATTTTTCTTCTTTGTGTGACAATCACAATTTTTTTTCTCCTTACACTTGATCATCAAATAAGGCTTTTTGCATACCTTCTATATCAAAGGGCCACCTTTAATCATATTTTTGAAAAACATTTGTTGATCACATAGCTTGTCAAGTGAAGCCAAAACGAGCTGATAGATTTCTCCAAGAGATATATCTTCCAATCTCTTGGAAGTACAGTAATGGCCTTGGGTAATTCAGGTTGTAATTCTTCGGGAAGAGAGGAAAGGAATGTATAACGGAGCTTAGCATTATTGAATCCATTCAGAAGATAATAACATTCTATCATACGCTGAAAATGTTTCTGTAAATCTCTTCTTTCTAGAGAACAACACTTCATTTCAAAATATTCTAACCCAATTTGTTTATCAATGAGCTGAAAGTCACCAATAAATTCTTTATGAATTACCCCAAGAAGTAATCTAGCAATGGTGACTTGAATGTACTGCAGTCTTCTTGCCACTATTTTTGTAATGTGCTAGTAAACTAAGAAGTAAACTCAGACAAAATATCCTTTAATGGATTATTTGGTCGAGTCATTAGCAAACCAATCCAAGCTCCTAATTCATGGAGACGTTCTCTCCATTTTTTCGGGTGGATGATCATTGAAGGTAAACTAGGGTCCTGAAGTAGGTTTAGTTGATGGTGGTACTGGTACTACTAGTGGTGAGGTTCTGTGAGGTTCAGTTCTTATGGATTCAGCTTCACTGATATCTGGTACAACCTCAATAGGTTTAGGCATGGTCAACATAATCTAGCTAATAGATCAACAAAGTGCTCAAACTCATCAGAAATGGTTCATATACATCAAAAAATTGTTCAGAAGATTACTCAAAGATACCTGAATGCTCAGATGGGCATTATTCTTCAGATATCTTAAGAATAAATGCTAGTGTAAGAGTTGTTATACATTCTTCTTCAGATATATTAGGAATAGATTTTGGTACAAAAGTTGTTATGCATTCTTCTTCAGATATCTCAGGAATAAATGCTGGTGCAAGAGTTATTATGCATTCTTCTTCAGAAATCTTAAGAATGGATACTGGTGCAATTGTTACTATGAACTCTATTTGAGGAGCTTTTTCCTTTCCAATGGGATTGTGAAGGTTGAGTTTTGGTGGTGAAGAAGGTGGAGTTTTTATTTGAAAAGGTTTTGTCTATGAACCAATACACTCTAATTTAATCCACAATTTTCATTTATAAACCAATTTACCCGGAAATGCTAATGAATGTATGAACAATCATATAAAAGTGCAAAAAAATGTGTATGTCACAATTAACTTATGCATGACATGCATTTTCCTAATTTTCTCAGGAATTTCTCATAAGTTACTATTCTAGCCTTAACATTGGTAACGGGATGTTACATGGACCATGATTTTCTTTGTTTTTTTAAAAGATAATATGATCCTCTCACAATATAATCCTTTTAGAACTCCATAACCTAATAGGAAGAATCTTACTTTATTATATATGGTACATTCCATGATGAGTCAGATAGCCGTTTTTGTATTCTTTTTAGGATATATCCTTGAAACTACTACTTAGCTTCTAAATAGAGTTCCATCTAAATAGGTTGACAAGACTCCATATAAGATATGGAATGGTAGTAGAAAAAACTGGTCATACCTAAAGATTTGGAGATGTGATGCTTATGTAAAGCGTACAATATCTGATATGCTTAAAGCTAAATAAGATATATGTAAATTTATGGGATATTTGAAACTTTCAGGTATTAATTTTACCATCCTCTTGAGCAAATGGTGTTTTTCTCAAGAAATACTACAATCTTAGAAAGAAAATTTATTCTCAATAGAAAATGTGGGAGTGAGGTAGAACTTAAAGAATTTTGAGAACCAAAAATTCTCTTCCAGATGGAATAAGAATCTCAAGTTAATATATATGATGTACAACCAAAGGTTAAAGAGACATATAGTCCATCACATATTAGTAAGATACATCATCTCCCCACTGGACTAAAAATAAATATACAAAAGCGAAAGATGAGATATTGTTGATGGATGATGAGCGTACTACTTTCAAGGAAACAATGATTGACAATGATTTTTTTAAATGTCATGAAATCATGTAATCTAAAATAGATTTCATGTCCACTAACCAAGTATGGTTTTTAGTAGATACTTGTGATGTATTGTACCTATTGGATCTAAGTAGGCTCTTAAGAGAAAAACTAACATGGAAGGTAATGTAAATGGATGGTAAGGTGACAAAGTTATAATATTTGTTTTAATAAGACAACAAAATATTTTGATTTAATTAAAAATATAAACGAACTACGTGTTTATAAAAGGTTAATGGGAGTGTAGTCGTCTTCCTAGCATTATATATGAATGACATGTTACTAATTGCAAATGACATATCAACACTTCAATTTGTAAAGATTTGGTTGTCTAAGAACTTTTCCATGAAGGATATAGGAAAAGTAGCCTATATTATAGAAAATATTTATAGAGATAGATCAAAGAGCTTGCTTGGCTTATCCCAATTCACTTACATAGACAAAGTGTAAAAAGGTTTAGTATAGAGAATTCTAAGAGGGAATTCTTACCCATGTAATATGGGATTTCTCTCTCAAAGTATGTTTCCAAAGACACAAAAAGATAGGGATAAAATGGATTATGTTTCATACGATTTGATAATTGGATCAATCATGTATATGATACTATATGTTATAAATCTCTTATGCTTTAAGCATGACAAGTAGATTTTAAGCTAATTGGGGTGATAGTCAATGGAGGATTGTAAAAAATATCTTAAAGTATATGAGAAGAACTAAAGATGTTTTATTAGTATATAAAAGAGCTTAACTAAAAGTTAAGGGTATTTTTAGTTTCTGATCCTAATGATAATAGATTATAGTTAAGGTATATCTTCACTTTAATGGTGTTGTGGTAAGTTAGAATAGTTATCAAACAATTAACCATTGTGAATCTTACAATCGAGATAAAGTACATTTTAATGTTAAAAGTTGTAAAGGAAGAAGTTTGGATCGAGATGTTCGTAGTCGAACTTGGAGTGGCTCCTAGAACTATTGAGCCAATAGTATTGTACTATGACAACAACGGTGTCATTAACTAAGTAAAGGAATCGAGGTTTAATCAACAATCCAAACATGTACTCAGGAACTTGATCACAGAGATAGTGGAGTGGAAAAAACATAACATCATAATGAGTTCCCACTAAAGAGATTCTTACTTTTCCTCTTACTAAGTCATTGTCTTAAAAGAGGCATGATTGATATATAGGTGGATATGGTATTAGACATATAGGTGATTAACTTTAGTACAAGTCAGAGATTGTTAATTTATGCCCTTGTAACCAATTAATTTGTTGTAATTTTATGTATGGCACTATTATTCCAATTAATAAAGGCATTCTTTATCTATATGTATTTTTTAACTACATTTAATGTTTTAATACTAAAGGTATAATCCTCGGAATAACTACTGTTCAATTGAAATTATAAACAAATCATTATTATAAGATTCAATTTATATTTATATATTATTCTTTAATTGTTCCTAGTTATAGTTTTCTCAAAATGAGATATTGATGAAACGGTAAAACTAGTACTTATTATGTTTCTTTCTTATAAAGAAAATAATCAATCTCATAAATTAAAGTATAGAGATGCTTAAACAAATATGTGAGTATTTATTAGATAATAAGTGAACTAGCCTAATTATAAGGATCCCAAATGAAATTTACCTATTTTTTTTAGATTTCCTCATAGTTATGATTTGTATAATTGATCCTTAATTAGAATTAAGATTACCAAAATATCTTATGTGAAAATTACTATATTTGATGCCACTCATAACCTATTCTATCTAGTGTAACTCATTTGGTAATACTTAGATATGGTATGAACTATATAAAGATATTTTAATAAGTTAGTAAAGGATTTGTCACTTTAAAGTAACTAGGGATAACGTTTTACTATTCTTAATTAGTAGTGACTTAAAGAATTATTTAGCTACAGTGAGTTGAGATTTGAAATGTACATCTATCCTTATTCATTCTTACTAATTAGTAATTGATTTATAAATGACATTTGAAAACATTGATTTATAATTACATCACACAAGCCTAAATTCCATGACTGTATACCGATCATTGAACAATTTAAAGCTAGAGTCATGGTATGGCAAGAAAGGTACCTTTCTTATGCAGCCCGCATCACACTAATAATTTCGGTGCTCACTAGTCTGCACCTTCATTGTATTGCTCATATTACAATGCCTTAGAAAGTCATCAAAGAGATGAACAAGATTATAAAATCTTTCCTCTGGTCGGGATAACTTGGAAACTCAAAAATTGCAAAATTTCAGTGAAGTTAGGTTACTCAACTGAAGAAGCAAGGTGGTCTTGGGATCATTTCAATAACAACTATGCAGAAAGTATCAATGTGTAAGAGTTATAGAGACTTTATACTGACAGCAATGCTTTCTGTATCATATGACTGCATGAACATTACTTTAAATTTTCCAATATCTAGCAAATTGATTTAACAACCAGGGCTCTCTAATCATTAAGCACCAGATCACATTTATTCACACATTAAACACCAGATCGGAAATGGGGAAAGGACATGGCTATGGCTTGATAACTGGCACAACATCCTCACTTTCAGACACTAAGGAACCGACTACTGTTCATTATCAAGTCTCTTCTTTAATTGTTAATGGTGAATGGCAAACGGAGTTTAGGGGTTTTACAATTCTCTCGGTACATCTACGTAGCTTATGATCCACTGCCAATAAAGACTCTATAATATGGATGTTGGAACGCAATCAGCACTTCTCAAATTGCTCCTGTTACCAACTTTTCTCCAGGTCCTCTCCACATGTCCCATGGTTTGATCTATTATGGCGTAATTCAATCAACCCCCAGGGCTTCCTTCATAATTCAATCAGACCTAAGCCTTCCTTCATCACCCACCTAGCGATTAAAAATAGGATTCAAACCACGAGCCAATGTCATAGTAACATAGCTGACAATACTTGGGTCTTACGCAACAGGGTAGTCGAAGACAAGGACCATATTTTCTTTATATGTAGTTTCCCCAAAGCGATTTGGAGTTGGCTCCTTCACTTGTTGCCTCTGAATACTGTTGATACAACTAGGAGCACGCACTTCACTCTATCATTAGACATTCCAAGCTAAGACAGTCAAATGCCTTACTCTATAAAGCAGTCTTCACCCTTACCGTTTACACAATTTGGAAGGAGCGCAATACCAGAAGATTCACTGATAAGAAGACTGAGAAATATTATGGTCACAGATAGAATAGTGAAGCAGATCCGTGAATGCTTCTATGCTAAACAAATATTGCAATACACTCTCTCAATCGACATGCAGCGTAGATAGGGTTTAGAACGTAACATAGCTCTTTTCACCTATGTCATCTTATACGTTTTAACTAATTTTTCATGTTTGTAATATGAATGTTTAATTAATCATCTCAAACTCATTGCAATGTTCGTCTTAGTTTCATCTATAATATATATCAATTCATATTTCGAAAAAAAATCATCTCCATACTTTAATCTATGAAATTGCCTGCTTCTTTAGTAAGGAAAAATATAAGTTCTAGTCTTTTAATGATTTATTAATCTCTAGTCTTAATAGAACAATAACTAGAAATAATTTGTGAACAATACATAGATGCAATATAAATCTCATAATTATGTTGTCATCATAAGTTCATCTGTGATTTATAATTATCCCTTGGACTTTGTTATATACATCTAATATGTACAAGATAATTAAGAATACATTTAAATTATTTTTTCATTTAACTACAAATAAATTGATTGGTTGTAAAGAACTTTTAGCCAAAAAAAAAAAAATTGCCTTCACATATGATCATGGATTAGAAGCTGACCTTTTCCATTGTAGTACAAGTTATAAAAGCAATATCAAATAGAAAATTTGACTTCTCTTATCATAGCGATATTATATGTTAAAAACCAAACTAAGGTTTTCCACAATTGAACACTATTGAAAAAAAATGTTTGATTCCTCATACTGTTATTTTTCTAAAGAAAAGTTTTTAAGCTCATAATGTCATGTGAAAGAAAGTGTTGAAGATGGGTCAAATTAATACCACAAAACTCAAAAGTTTGTGTGGTTCCAGTACATGTTCCTTTTTTTTTTCCTCAATAGAAGCAATATATCAACATTATCTGGTAACTTGTCACTTCATTTTTATCTTGTTAGAAGGACAAAAATGTGTGGCAATGTTCGCTTTTCAATTAGGCCATCGTAGTTAGATAACTATTGACATCGCCATCATCTCACTTTGCTCACCAAGGTTGGCATTGATAGATGTTTATGTTAAAGTAAAACTGTAAAGCATCAAACCTAAAAAACATTCACATTCCACGAATACTTATAAGGTGTATGTTATAGTGTTACATTATGCAACTTATATTGAATTCCATCAATCGATATTTTTCTTTTTTTGGTAATTGAGTAAAAAAGAAAAAGGCAAGGCCTGATAATCTTTGGCAAGAATAGACAAATGTCTCCCTGTTTAATCAACTAAGAGAGTTATCTAAAATACAAACATGTCTACACATTTATAAGGGACATATGAACATTTGTATGGGATTAACTTACGTAAGCAATTTCCTTTAAGAAAAATTTAATATTTTAGCATATATGGGTTTTTATATTTATTTTTTGGCAATTTCCATATGACTATATGTATAAATTTTTAAATTAAGGTGAGTTCTAATTCATAATTTTGATGATAAAAATAATAACTATTAATATATTTATTTTAATAATATTGTTACTGATATGTTTATCAAATGATGAGTTTATTAAGTGTCTAGAGGCCATAAACATTAAAAAAAAGACAAAAAAATCTCTTTCAAGTATAAGGAGGCTCATAAACTCTTTAATATATGCATAACTGGGAATGAAAATTTCAAATTCACTACATAATAGATTCTAAGATTGAGATTATTACCAAAGACAATATGAAAGATATTGCACCTTCTTAGATATTGCACTATAAGAAGGTATTGAAGAAAAAGAATAATAACCTTAAACAGTCATTGTTTAGGTTCACTAAGGTGAGTGAAAGACTAAAATGCATGCTTAAACCCCAAAAGAGATCTAATAATAGGTATATAATTGGTTCACTTATAGAAGCATATACCATCTAATATCAAAACAAATTTTTTAAGTGACAAGCATTTATATGATGAGTCTACACCTAAATCATCATTTAACCGTGTTGCATCTTCTAAATATGGACAAAAATTAAATACTCATCCGCTGCCTTTTAATTCCAAGCAAAAGGATGATTTCAAGAACTCATATACGGTTCACATTTTAAACCTTGAGAGCATATCATCCAAGAAAATGATAGTTATAATTTTCATGAAAAACTATATTAAAAGAGAATGAAATAGATGAAATTGGATCATAATCATCATAGGACACCATGCACATATTAGTAATTAATAATAGATATAATTTCATTAAAAGAAAATGTTTTATTTTAATGTATTTGTTAGGCCTCACATATAGGAAAAGCTTATTATCCCTTATATATCCAAAGGGGATCTCTTAATTACTATCACGTGTAAATAATACCTAATAATCAAATTTACATTATTCAAATGCTTTTAAATAATTGATTGGCTTATTTCATGAGTGTTAATATTGTTATATCGCAAGTGCTTGGTATAGTTATAGCTAGTACCAGCAAGTAAGGGTCAATCCCACAAGGATAATAAGTATTAGTAATTATCATTATTCTATTATCTAGCCTAAGAATTGATTTTGGTTTTGAATTAAAGAAACTAAAATTAAGCAGATAAAATAAATGAACAGCACGATTAAAGTAGAGAATTGTGGAAGCATTAAGTTAATTACTAATATCAAATGATTATTATCTAGGTTGTGAATCCCCCTAAACCTTAACAGATTGATCTTTTGTTATGTAATTATTTTGTTGATTTATTGGAACGTGGAGACTCCTATGGTATGCTAGTAGCTGACCTTGAGTCTACTAACAACTAATCCTAAGGTTTCTAACCGAATTACTGAGGTTAAATTTATAAAATTGCGTTACCATTTTATAAGTCCCTCTATTAAGTTTGACCCTATCCAAAAGATTTATATCATCATATCTCTAGGATTGCAATCAACTATTTCCAATTATTGTGGATCTATTCATCAATAGGACTTCTCAATCTCTATGTATGAAATCAAATTATGAACTAATATTCCATATTACTAGAACATAAATAAAAAAAGTAATTAGATTGTAACAAATCAATCAATCAATTGCATTAACAAAATAATCAACACATGTTTAGATATCAAATAGGGTTCATCTAACTTAAATACTAATGAAATATTTAGTTACACATCAGCAAATATGAAATCAAATATACATAAACAGAAATCTGAATTGAAAAAAATGAAATCATAATTCTATATCTACTTAATTGTCTTCTATTGAGTATTCTGGCAATGTAAGCTGATCTTGTATTCCAATGGATCCGTCGATAAAATCTTCGCATTTCTCACTCCTATAGCTCACAATCGCATTTGGAATAGCCTTTGAAAAATTCAGAACACCTCCTATTGTCTCCCTTTCCCCAATTGCCTCAGTAAAGTGTCTTTTATATAGAATTATAAGGTTTTAGTCAATGCACGATCGTACATCAAACCATGCATAATCAAAATCCTCTGAATATTGTGAAACTGCATGGCTTGGGAGAAGTGCACGGGTGAATGCATGGTCATGCATCCCTTCTATGCTTCAAATTTCATTTTATGTTGTGTTTTCGTCTGAATTGTTTTCCTTCAAATCCATGAAGGCAATTATAATCTAAATGCACACTTGAAACGATTTAAGTACCAAATATATACCAAAAGTATCAAATATCAAGCAAAAATGCTTCAATATGAGGTATAAATATGATCAATTATGCATATATCAGTAATCTTATATGAGATGTCATTTTTACGGTGATTATGGGCATATAAATAGGAAATTTGCAAGTTAACATCAAAAGACATCAAATGAATAACAACAATTAGTATCACTTCTATTGGTAGCAAATATGGAATAACCAGGGTATCTCCAACAAATTATTCTAAAGAGAAAAGCACCAAGTGTAACGCTCCAAATTATACCCTAGTTGAAATGTTACATGTTCATGAAGGTAATTATGATAGGTGTTAAAATTGTGACATGATTATAAGTTGTATATCTTTTGAATTTTGGTTTAATGGATCATGCTTAATGATTTGGAATTAATTGGTATCATTAGGAAATTGAGGTATTAAAATATACATTTGGACTAGGAAAATTGTCAAGTGACAAGTTAAGTTGGTACATGGAAAATTAGATGACTAAGCCTATGAGTTAGTAACATTTGGCATAGCTAATGCATTGACATTTGGTGGCATTGATTGAGTGACAAGTGGCCTAATTGAGTAGTGGCATCTGGCAGCATGATAAGAAGACAAGTGGCTCACTCCTATGTTTGCCATGTAGGTCACCCCATGGAAGGACATGTGTCCCTTTAAAGTTAGGACACCTTGCAAAGCAATAGCTGAATCACTCCAGCTCATTTTGTGTTTCTGCTGCCTTCTCACTACTCTCACCACCGAAACCTCTTACTCCCTCTCAACTTTTGGAATTTTTGCTTGATTTTGGATCATCATCACTTGGAATCTTTGCAAGATGTTGCATCAAGAAAGCTAGATCTTGTTATCTTCTATGTTGTCTTTTTGGTGCTAAGATTTGAACCTTGATATTGGATGTGTGCTTGTTACTTAGAAGGGCTAGATTAGTTGGATCTTTGAGGTTAAAATTTGAAGTTAAGAAGGTAAGGGAATGTTAAAATTGATTGCATGCTATAATATGAATTATTTGATGCTTGAATTGGATAGAATAGGTATTGAATTGATTATGAATTGAGGTCTGCAACATGAAACATGTTTGATAGCTTTTACTTTGGATGTTGATACTTGAAAGATCATGGATTGTGAGATGATTAATGAATGATTTTTGAATAGGTCTGGACATGAAGTTGATAAGGTATTGAAGCATGAATAAGGTAGAATTGAAGTGAAATTAATGGACTTGGTGAAGAGGTGTCAAATGGAAGTGAAGAAGTTAAGTTTTGGAAACAAACTGAAGGTTGTGGGTAAGTGAAGGTTCACTCACCCCACAATCGTGGGATTTATATGGCACATTCCCATGGTCGTGGGAAATGGTTGAGAAGGTGAAAAACTTGGTTTTGTGCAATTGTTGAACTATATAAGGTTAGGTGATTTTATTTGGTACATTAGGACTTGATTGGACTTGTTTAAGGTGTGAAATGAAGTTAAATTGAGGTTAGATTAATTGAGTAAAAGTTTTGAGGTAATTACTTACAGAATTTGTGGTTAGTAAATAATGTGTCTAATGTTGAAATGTATGGTGTGTCAAGGATGAATGTGTCCTGACGAACACAAATGTGTTTCAAAGGATTTATGTGATGTGAATTGAATATGATTATTTGTGAATTGGGAATTTGTGTAATTATATGTAATGTGTAAATACATAATGCATTTATTGGTATATTATTGCAAATGTTTATGTTTATGAGGTATGGTAAGTTATTGGATATGAAAGATTATGTTCAATTTGAGAAAAATGGAATAAATATATATGTTATGCACTATATCTTTTGCATATGATTCTAAAATCTGAAATGTTTTGTTTTAAATGTTAGGTCCTGTTTCCAAAACTCAACTCTTGCGAACTCATACATCTATTGGACCCCTCTTGTTTCTATAGTCCAACGCTTGCTTTGATACCATCAATGTTGGATCCCGTTTGATTTCGATATCTAACTCTTTATTTGATACCATAAAAGTTAGGTTCCATTTCTCGGAGCCCAACCAAGATGTTGGACCTCGTTCTCGGAGTCTAACTATGTGGAGTCAAAAAGCGTGAGCGGGTTTTCTTGTTTGGGTTACTTCAAAGTACCCTCATTGGTGATGCTGTCGCCTGTAACCAAATATAAAAGAAATCACTTCCGTTAAAACAAATTAATGTAGTAGCGGTAAGC
>JAOQMR010000006.1:7233613-7262312 GCA_027563865.1 Erythroxylum pelleterianum | reverse complement strand
TACTTCAAGTTTGCACGTGACCACAACCTTAATCAGTATTGTCCTCTTTGGTCATGGGTGAGGCCACGACTCGAACCTATAACCTCAAGGTTTTGTTCCACTTAAGTGGACGCCTCTCACCATTGAGCCCCCGCTAGATTGGGCTTGAGTTCGCCCCGGTACGCAAAACACGGGCCCAACATATACATCCTCTACAACATTGTAACTTGTAATGATCATAACTTTCGATAGAGATGTCCAAAACTTGCATACTTTATATTGTTGGAAAGCTATAAGGATGAGCTACAATTTTCATAAAGGAAACTTTGGCTAATTCTACCTAGATTGATTCAGTTTTCCCTTGGAAGTCAAAATGTACATTTTACCCTCATGAAAAACTTGAAATTTATCTCAACGTCACTTCCTCTATTACAACATCATTCATAACAATTCAACTACCAATTGGAATTCATCCAACTCTAAACCTCAATTCATATGTCATCTCATATTCAATAACATCTCATCATTTACCAAAAATCCTATCTTCCTTTTCCATAATATCTCACTTATATATATAACAATAGTTCATGCTCAAGATTTATCATCTCAAGATAATGACTTCAAACATACTTAATTTCAACTTAACACCATCCATACACAATTCATATTTCATTAACATCATAAGATAAGTTTTTACAAAGCTTTAATGGCATCTCATGCCACAATACATCATAAATATCAAAACCCAAAATACAAAAGATGCAAAACCCAATAGTTCTTGAAATGCATCTAAAGTCTTGCTTTTACAAAATCTAACTTCAAATACAAAATATGCATAATCAAATGTTGCCCCGACTCTTTATTACTCGATCTCATTCATCATCACCTGAATAGGGGAAAGAGAGTAGGGGTGAGCTTAAAAGCTCGGAGGTAACAAATTTATAACGAAAAACACGCAAAAACCATTGAAATATTTATTTCCATTGTAAAATTCACATTGAAATCCATGTAACACATATTTCTTAAATTCATAACTTATCAAGCAATTCATAAACATCATAAACCATGAATTCATCAAACTTGTCACAAATCATAAACACATAAGCACATCAGAAATGATTTGGGTGGATCCAAAAACAGAACGCACTACACATTTTCACACAGTGGTTTTGTGTAGTCGTGAACTTAGGGGAGTCTATGAAGGAGCTCCATGCCACTAGCGGGCAGGCGGGAGAAGCCTTTTGTCAAAGCGCACTTGACTTAACTTAGGGGACCACCACAAACCCACATAACATGTAATTCATGAACTTGAAAACAGATTGCCCAAATGGCAACATTTCAGAAACTTGTTTTTCATGAACATGAAATTTTCGAAACCCCTTTCATTTAGAAATTCACAATTCATCATCAAAATTTCATACACCACAACATGTAGCAATTTCTCATATCAATCAAAAGCAATAAAGCAACATTTAATTGAAACCCTTTTATTTTCTTGATTCAAAAGCAAACTTTTATTTCTTGACTTGGAGAAAGAAACCTTAATGGCTCATTACTCAAATTATAAACATGAAATCCACCTTAATTTCCTTACTTGAAAACCTTGCTCAAAAGCCTCTACTTCTGCTCCTTTTGTCTCTTTTGATTTTCCTCAACATTGACAAAAATTCTCAAATCAATAGGCATTCCAATTGAGATACCCATAAGACATATTCACTAAAATTGATCTTAGAAAGCTTAAACCCATACATTTCTTAAGCTATATGAACCAAGAAACTTTCAAAAATCCAAAGAGTAAAATCCAACTTACCTTGAATCTTCACCAAATAAAGAGTTTCTTGGCTCTAATGAAAGCTCTCATCTTCTTCTTCCTTTTGTCCTTCTTGAGCAACCTCAAATTTTCTCTTGAAAGCCAAGCAAAGATGAAACCTAGTTTCCTTTTCTTCTTTTTCTCTCCTTTCTCTCTTCTCTACGACTCTCTCTCTGTTCTCTTTGCTTCTTCTCTCTCAATTTTCATTCTTGCTTCTTCCTTAAAAACCAAAGAACCCTTCTTATTACAATTTTGCCATTAATGAGTGTACAAAGACCTTTATACCCTTCCTTGTATGCCTTGTAACTTTAATGCTTAAGTGATATTCCCAAAAAGCCCTCATACATATATACTCTTACTACTTAATTCAACTATACCATATTTTAAAATCCTACCAACATTAAC
The DNA here is from genome assembly GCA_027563865.1 of Erythroxylum pelleterianum. Classification (NCBI taxonomy): domain Eukaryota; kingdom Viridiplantae; phylum Streptophyta; class Magnoliopsida; order Malpighiales; family Erythroxylaceae; genus Erythroxylum; species Erythroxylum pelleterianum. Next base: position 7,260,118 of record JAOQMR010000006.1, on the reverse strand, counting down.
ATAATAATTAACTCCAAATAAAATAATTAATCTAGCAAGACCTCAAAATTATTTAAATCATGCTTAACTCCTTCCAAAAATCAAGACATTTTTCTAACCATGTAATTGAAGGAATTTGATAAATTTTCCTCATTGTCTCAATTTTCTAATAACACTAAAATTATTCAATTTGGTTTAGAAATATGAAAGTTATATACCAAACATTTTCAGACTGTTCTTATACTAAAACAATATTCGGTGCTCAACTTCTATCCGAAAATTTATACTCTTATAGACTGAATTAAAACTCAATTTTATCAGACAATTTGTAGCCTTATATCCCTAGTTTACTCCAAATCAAAAATCATCTCATGTAGATAACTAGAGGAAAAGTTATGGCTAAAACACCAAAACATGCTCAATGAACATGTTTCAATTACATTTTTCCAGCTTTTAACTTCCAACATATCACATATAACTCATCTTGTATCTAAACCATCTTTTCTATTTCATTTCAAACTCAAGAATTCTCCTTTTCTTTTCACATAAATAATCGCCAATAATTTCTCATTTAATAGAAAGGTTCGTGGTCCAACATTAGAACTGCCAAGTCCTAGTCGTGGATAAATAGGCATGCCTAGAAGGGTTTACAGCTACTTCTATAACCAGACACTAAAGTGTCTTCTATAACCAGACATAAAGATGTTTTCTATGACTAAACACTTCGGTGTCTTCTGTGCCAGACACTCCGGTGTCTTATGCTTTTAGACACTTCTGTGTCTTCTATTTCAGAGACAAGTCTCTTCTATTTCAGATACCAAACATGGGTATCTTCTGTTCTGGTCCCATTACCTACTTCTATAAAAACGATTAGCAGGCTAACTTGTTTTGTATTTTGTTACATGCTCAGTTCTGATATAATCAAGCTTTGTTCTGAAATAACTAAGTTTTGTTCTGATATAATCATATATTGTTTTGTTACAATCAAGTTCTGTTCTGATACTTTAAACTTCTGTTCTAACATTATGGTATTCTGTTCTGATACTTATAAGTTTTACTCCGAAGCCAATATATCCTGTTTTGATATTTTATATCCTGTTTTGAGATACATTTTGTTTGGATTGCGCTTTAATATAAACAATTAAAAATTGATTAAGATGTGATATGATTCTATAAATGTGAATGTTAGACGAGTGTTAGAATCAGTCGCCAATTTATATCTTGTTTAGTTATTTCCCCACTAAGCTTTATGCATAGCATGGTGGTTTTGCCTCCGTATAGGTTATGATAAGAAGGTTTAAAGACTGGGACAAAGACAACCGTAGTGGCCAAGAAAATTATGTTTTTTTTAATGTTCAGTTTGTTGTTAGTTGTATTTAATATAATGAGACATATTGGAATTTGTATTTTGTTTTAAGGTTTGTAATAACCTTAATGCATAAGGTTATTACAAACCTTATGCATTAAGGTTATTACCCAACCTATGAAATGAATATTACCCAGCCTATGAAATGAAATTATGTTACTTGAGTTTCTAGAAATGCTTTAGCGTGTTTTAGATTGTTTCAGTATTGTTTTGTGTGGCATCTGCATATTCTTCTAGGGAGTATGTGGGTGTTATACTAAGATTCCTTTGTGGGTGTTATACCAAGATTCCTTAAATGAGTTAAGTAAAGAAATTAGTATAGAAAAGGCCAACTGTTGAACTAAATGAGAAAGAAAAAGGAAGTAACCATTTGTAGTACATAAAGGAGGTAACAACTTATTTTTCATATTGGTTCTATTTAATCATATTAACTTAGCATGTACATTTAAGGGGAGAATTGTTGTATATACTTAGTGGAAGAAAGATTGATCTTTGAATTGGTCAGTAAACTATTTAAAAATTCTTCATTTCTTTAGTAACTACTTTGCATAATACTTTGCTTTTATGATATGATTTTTAATTTTGGATTTTTAAGTAGAAATCGAACTAGAAACCAGTCTGATTCGTAGTTAACCAGGTCTAACCGGCCAATTTGGTTCGTTTTTATATCATTTATTTTTATCAATTAAGAGTCTTCATAACCTTTTAGATCTTAGAACCTTATTGATAATTCTGATGGATACAATACCAAATCCTTTTTCCTCCTTTAGTATATAAATATATGAATATTTGACCTTAATTATGGCTTTTTTGTTAATATCTGCAAACCACAAAAAGCTTCTTAGCATTATTCTATTGATTTGACTATGTTTTTGGGAAAACAAATATGATAGGATTGAAAGAAATACACTTGATGAGTTAAGACTCCACCAGTAAATGGTAAACATATGTTATACTAGCTCCCAATTTTTCTCTGAATCCTCTCAATTAGTAGTAGACAATCCTTAAATTTTTGTCTCTTTGTTGTTATAAGTAAACTAAGATATGTAAAAAAGAGGATTTTTTAACTTCAGGCCTGTCAAGTTGGCTAGCCATATTACAACAATATTGAACATCATTCTTGTAGTCGTTTGTCATAACTTTATATTTTTCCATATGGAATATATACCAGGTGCATAAGCAATAAAATTCATCCACCTATATGTATCCTTAATCTATAAACTAATAAATCATAAACATAAACAAAGAAAATAATTATTTCAAAGTTATATAAAACAGTATTATAAAACTTTCTAAAGAAAATTGATTAAAAACATACAGTCGAAGTAAGGAAGGCATTATATGAAAGATAATGGTAAAAGCATACAACCACAACAACGACAACAACCACACCTAGTGAGAGTTTCGCTAATAGGTAGGGTCTAGGGAGGTCCAGTAGTACGCGACCTTACCCATAGCTATTAAAGAAGCTATTTCTAATAGACCCACATGTAATGCAAAATAATGATAGTATAAAATATGAATAAATACATATAAATAACAATATAAAAATATGTCATGCAATGCATAATACAATACATACAGATCATAATAAATATTAATAATAAAAAATAAAATAAGTAAATAAATACCCAAACCAAAAAAAAGGAAAGTACAAAAATAAATAAAACCAACCATCATAAAAAAGTAAATAGAGTAAGAAAGAAATTTCTTAGGCTAAATAGTTAGGAGAAAAGTATTACTAAATCAAAATATTAAGGCCAATTATAAAACAAAAAACTAGAAGGAAATTTTTAAAAAGACTTATAAGAGAATGATAAACCTGTCTATGTGAGATCCTTTTTTCGTATCCTAGTATACCAAAGTTTTCTATTATGGGCTATTTCCTCACAGAGCTATATCATTCTTGATCACTTTCTCCGGTTCTTCTTAGGCCTAACTTTTTAGTCTCTAAATACTATTTTCCCGCATCTTCTCACTGAAATGTCAAGGTATCTCCTTTTAACTTATCTGAAACACCTAAACTTCATCTATCTTAAGTTTTTCTTAATACTATCCACTTTTAATTTGTCTCTTATCAATACATTTTTTACCTTATCCCTTCTAGTACAGTTATATATCTAACGACGCATTCTTATCTTCGCTACCACCACCACCTTCAACAACAACAACAACAACAACAAGTCGGTATAAATCCTGTTGACACACAAGATCTAGGAAAATTTAGTAGTATTTAGCCTTACCTTTAACTAGTAGAGAGATTGTTTCTAAATGACTCACAAGGAAAAGTAATGATAATAATGATGATCATAATAATAATAATATGATACTTAAATGAATTTGGATTTATTTCGTAAACAATCTTCTTTAAGTGTAAGTATTCAAGCCATAACAAGATTCAACTGGTTCATTGACTATCATAAGGTACTAACTCAGATAAGAATTGTAATATTCTATTAGTTTCAATGAAATAGTTAGAACATATGATCCTTTTAAGTCATACAAAACCTCATCACTTAAGAATTTAGTATTTCTAGGAAGGCTCAATGATTATTAATTAGGGGAGAAAAGTGAATGATTTCATAACCAAAAAAAAGACACATGCAATAATAATGACATGTAAGGATCAAATTTCAATAAAAACCTAGAAAAAACAGGGAAGAAGTTCAATCCATATGAATTAAAGAATAAACTTGAAATAAAACGAAATTGGAACTTTGAGCACGACAACTTTTGCTCTTAAACTTTAGATTTTATCAGAAGTTGGGCCCAGAGCCTGTTCAATAAACACCCTGCTCCGAGGCGTTTATTATCTTGGTGGGTTCTAATTGCTCAAGTCCAACTTATTTTGGGTTCAAAAGCCTCTTTAACGTGGCAACGCGTACTAGGACCTCGTGATCTTCGAGATTGCTGTCTATCGAACGACATGTAATGTGTTGTTTTCCGGCCCAGTGATCCTCTTCTTTGTCCGTAAAAGAGACGAAAACTAAAACGCGCGCACGACCTTCCGAGAAGCACGGTCCACGCGCTACCCGAGTAGCGTAAAATTTACGCCCACAAGATTTGCTTCCTATGCTTTTTCAATGTACCAAAGATTGCCGGTTCGGAGAAGGCGAAACCTTTATAAGCGCTAAAAGCTCCACACTTTTGCCAATTTGGATTTCACCAATGAACAACTCTCCAGTTCACGCTTTTCCAACTAGAGATCGCCGGCCCGACGCCCTCGGCGACCTGAAACTACTTCCCGATGAACTTATCTGTGCTATTTTGGAGTATCTCTCCCCTCGCGACGTTGCTCGTCTCTCTTGCGTTAGCAGGTTTCTTCTTTTCTTTTATTTTCTGCGCCATGTTGTATTTTGTGCAAGTGTCAGTTCTGTTGTTTAATGCATTGAATCTCAATTAGCGTTTGTGATTCACTTCTTAGAGAATTTGATCGACTAGGTTTCATTTCTGTTCCCAATTGACGTCCACATGCTTGCGTTTTGCAGCGTGATGTACATACTTTGCAACGAAGAACCATTGTGGATGATTCTGTGCGTTCGGAGACTCGATGGTCCTCTTAAGTATAAAGGCTCCTGGAAGAAAACAACGCTTTGTTTGTATGCCCCGGAATTCAACATTTTGCATTTTCGATTCTTGAAATCGTTAGTTTCATTGATTGATTCCAAGTTCAATTATAATACTAGTTCATTTTCTGCTTTGGTCTGCAGAGAGAGTGCACCAAATGAATATCAAGAGCAGCACGGAAAATCTGTTGAATTCGATGGCAAGCTTCTTAAGAAAATGTGTTTTTAACTTTTTGAGTAAGAGATACTTAAAGAGACTCTTATTGAGCTTGGATCTTATTTACTGTTTGTCCAGGATTCAACTCTTTGTTCTTGTATAGAAGATTATACAGGTGCCATACTACATTAAATGGCTTTGCTTTCGATGATGGGAATGTGGACAGAAAGGCTAACATCTCCTTAGAAGAGTTTAACTGTCAGTTTGATGGCAAAAAACCTGTATGTTGACAATAATTAGCTTCTGGATGCGATGCTTCTCTTTTATTAAGAAAAACATAAATAGCACTTTCAAGGAATTATGCCTTTTGTGCATAGGGTGATAAGGAATTCTTGTATCAGGTTTTGCTTAGTGGACTTGCTGATACTTGGCCAGCAAGAAAGACATGGACAATTGAGCAACTATCACAAGAATATGGAGATACAGCTTTTAGGATTTCACAGAGGAGTCCAAAAAAAATATTAATGAAGTTTAAGGATTATGTCTCATACATGAACCTTCAGCACGATGAGGATCCCCTGTATATTTTTGATGATAAGGTGATGACTAGGGATGCTTTGTTCTCCCTGGTCTATGTGACAATTACAGCTTAATGATAATTTTAAAAATTTTCAGTTTGGGGAAACTGCACCAAGCTTGTTGAAGGATTTTAGTGTCCCATATCTATTTCAAGAAGATTTCTTTGAGGTCTTAGATAGAGATGATCGCCCGCCCTTTAGATGGCTTATCATTGGACCTGAGAGATCTGGTGCATCTTGGCATGTTGATCCAGCACTCACCAGTGCCTGGAACACCCTTTTATGTGGCCGTAAAAGGTATATATTACCATTACTCTTCCGTTAGTCATGGTTCCTTCATTAATCATATCTTCCAATCCATGCTGGCTATGATTCCTTAGCCATATTATCTTTGTTCAATTAGGTGGGCTTTGTATCCTCCTGGAAGAGTACCTTTAGGAGTTACAGTACACGTTAATGATGAAGATGGCGATGTCAATATTGACACCCCATCGTCATTGCAGGTTTTTGTTGGCAGCATTCTAGTTCTTGGTAATTAATTGCCTGAAAATTTTTGCCTTATTACTGTGCTTTCACTTTTATGTCTTACAGTGGTGGCTAGATTTTTATCCCCACCTTGCTGATGAAGATAAGCCAATTGAGTGTATTCAACAACCTGGAGAAACTATTTTTGTTCCTAGTGGATGGTGGCACTGTGTATTGAATTTGGAACCAACTGTTGCTGTGACACAAAATTTTGTGAATAGAAAAAACTTTGAATATGTATGTTTAGATATGGCTCCTGGTTATCGTCATAAAGGAGTTTGTCGTGCGGGACTGCTGGCCCTTGATGGTGACAGTTTTCAGAATGCTCAGATGAATAAAGTCTACAATGAAGATGTTCCAAGTTACCCAGACCTGACAAGGAAAGAGAAGAGGATCAAAATGCAAAACCCTAGAGAAGTTTCAGGACATGAAGCAACTACTAACGATTCACCTAAGGGTTATGATTTGGTGACACCAGATTTTTATTATGATATAGAATTTTTATCCACGTTATTGCATGAAGAGAGAGATCATTACAATTCTCCATGGAGCTCAGGCAACTGTATTGGACCACGAGAAATGAGAGGATGGTTATCCAGGCTTTGGGTTGAAAAGCCAGGAATGAGAGATCTTATATGGAAGGTACGTCCTCCTCTCCCCTCCCCTTCTTTTATTGCTTAGTTATGGTTGCCCATTAGCAGTTTGTTCTATGTAATAAACAAACCCCTCGTAGTAAAAAATTTTGTTGCTATCAGATTCAGGATGACATCCTGTTCACACTTCGAACATACCTTTATTGGAAATTAGAGCTGTTGTAGATGTGCAGTCCATAATTTTGATCCTCCGATTTACAGAAGTAGATATTTGGTTTGTTAGGTTCTGTAGTTCACGCTTAACTTCAACACATTGCTTGATTTTCTTTCAGGGAGCATGCCTTGCACTGAATGCAGAAAGATGGTTGGGTTGCCTGACAGAAATTTGTTCCTACCATAATTTGCCTTGCCCCAATGATGATGAGAGGCTTCCTGTTGGAACGGGTAGCAATCCTGTAAGTGCATTGTCCACTTCTTTCATAGCATGTGAAAATTTTGAAATTAGGAATCTTCTTAAGTCAAACTTACTACACTGTTTGATATTTTCTTCATTTTTGAAACACATAAAAGTTGATAGTGAAGGTGTGATGCAACTGTAGATGTAGTAGTTGTGTAACATCAGATGGTGAAAGATCATGATAGCAATGGTATGTGTTCATTTAGCTATCAGCAAACCTGTGATGGCTGGTAGTGTGTGATGGTCACTCTTTTACGTTGTAACCAGTAGTTATTTATTGAAAGTATTTTTGTGGATTACAGTGCCTAAAAAAATTATTCTTTTATTTGTTCTTTGGGTTGAACTTGAAACTCATTCTTAGTTTGTGGTCGTTTATAACTTCCCTATTCCATGGCAGGTTTATCTCGTAGCTGATTTTGCTGTTAAAATATTTGTTGAAGGAGGGCTTGAAGCCTCAATGTATAATTTAGGCACTGAGGTATCTTTTAACTTTTACCTTGCTTGCCATCTTTTTTCACATATTTTTCTAACTTAATATTACTTGTTTGTAGCTTGAGTTTTACAGTATCCTATGCAAATCCAGCTCTGCCCTGAAAAATCATGTTCCTGAAGTTGTAGCAAGTGGAATCCTTTACCTCGAAAATGGAACTCTCAGAATTGTTCCTTGGGATGGAAAAGGAGTTCCTAATGTTATTTGTGACTGCAATCTCATTCTAAAGTGTAACAAAGGTGGTTTCCCTTTTGACGTGTGGAGAAAAAAACACCTTGAATATCAAAAGGCTGGATTGCCATTTGAAGAACAATTCAAGTCATCTGTATGTGCACCGATATGCCCATTTGTCATAACAAAGCGATGCAAAGGGAAAATATTTGCTGAATTGTAAGTTCTCATAGAAGTAATAAGCTATCTCTTTTAGCCACTCTTTACAGTTGTGCTGGAATCAGCATCAGTGTGTCTCGTTGGTACCAAATTTCTTTTCCCTTTGCAGAAGAGATACACTGTCATGGGAAGAGGCTGTAAACTTGGCTTCCTTCCTGGGAAAGCAGTTGCACAACCTTCACGTCTTACCCTATCCACCTTTTGGTCAGCCAAATTTAGTAGATATTGAACGAAAAGAGGAAATGCCCTTTGCTGATGTCGTTGCAGATATTCCTGAAGAATGGCAAATCTTTGTCAGTATACTTTCCATGAGGAGGAAGGATCTCATAAGCCGCTTGACAAATTGGCATGTCTAACTTTCATTGAACTTTTTTTTTAAAAAAAAAATTTTGATCATCAAACTAATTTTTCTAATTAAAATTTCAGTAAAGTTTGGAAGTTTATCAAAACTTTATCCGACAGAGGATCCTTGCTAACTCTCATATATTTTGTTTGCTTATTGTAGGGGAGATCCAATTCCCAAATCACTGATAGAGAAAGTTGATGTATATCTCCCAGATGACTTTACAAAGCTGTTTGTTAGATATGAGGTTTATCCAGACCCCATCATGCTTTACAGTTGATATGATATATATTAAAACTAGATGCATGACTAGTCTTTGAAATTTCTGGTATCTTCCTTTTTTAGAATGACGGTCTTAACAAACTCTATAAAGATTGCTCCTGGATACACACCGATATTATGGATGACAATGTATATATGGAACCCCAAATTGGTAGTTCTTGCTCAGATGGCAATGCTGCAGTTACTTGCCCGGTGGAATGCGGTTCCACAAATGGCTGTGTTGATGGTAGCAAAAAATCCTGGCACCCAAGCTACATCATTGATTTTAGTGATCTTTCTATAGGTTAGTGCCTTCCGCTTAAAAACTTTTTATGTCTGCTTCCCTGATTGTCATCTGATATGTTTGTATAAAAGACCTTTGACATGTTCTTCCCTGATTGCCATCTTATATGTTCTTCCTATTTTATGCTACATGAAATGCATGTGGATGGCTGACCGACAGATCTATATTCATATTTCAAGTTTTTTCATTGTAAAATTTTGCAACTGATTATTGTATCTTCCAGTACTGCCTCAAAGGAATGGAGAACATCTGATACCATCGCTTTTTCTTTCTCTTACTCTTGAGTAGAGCGGCCACATATCCTTGATCTTCAATTATTGAAATATGTAGTAGTTGATTTCTTTCTTGTGTTGACATGTTTAAGCTGGCTGGTTAAAAGCATTAAAATTTGGTATGTCAGCTCTTGACTTTTGGGAACAAATTAGTCTAGCACCACTAGATTGATTCTTGATGTCTTTTACAGGTGATCGCATCTATGACATCATACCAATATACTTGGATATCTTTAGAGGCGATTCCAGTCTTCTTAAACAATTTTTGGAGAACTACAAATTACCTTTGATAAGGAGAAACAAAGGATTCATTGAGGATGGTGACAAATATAAACGACTTTCTTACCATACCATGTAAGCGGTTGATTTCCTCCTGTGCTCCCTTTTTGGTCGATGTTTCCTCCAATCCACATATTGATGAACATTTTGTGTGTAAATCTGGGTGATTTCTATCTTGAAATTGATTAGATAGGAGAAGCGAGTATAGGGACAAATGTTAAGTTAAACTTTGTTTTGATATCTCATTTTGGCAATGTGATATACGTGGGAAGCTACATGCCTGCAGGTGCTACTGTATATTGCACGATGAAAATATCCTGGGGGCAATTTTCAGTTTATGGAAGGAACTCAGAAAGGCGAATTCATGGGAAGAAGTAGAGCTGTCCGTCTGGGGAGAACTAAACAATTACCAGTACAGCTCTTGACTCTTCCTTTCGTTTCTCATATCTTCGGTGATTAGGCCTCAATATGTCAACCTGATACGTAACATATATTGTTTGTCAACATTTTGCCAAGATTGGAGCATCATGAGTTTTTCTTTGTGATAGATGATAGATCAATAGTAGTAGGTAATAATTTAAAAACTGCATTTGCATCTTGCAGAAATGTATTTTCTTTCTTTGTTATATTTTTTTCTCTTTAGCAAAATGTATTGTTATATATACATTCCTTGCAAAAGTTCAAATAAGTTTACACTAGTACGCGATTTAAAATTTATAATTGATTAAGAGAGACTTTCTCAGCCCTTGCTCGATATCTGTTAAACACATGCTTTTAGTAATCAGATTACTACTTGCTCTCGGACGTTTATATATAGGTTCTGCTTCTTATATATTACGAGAAAAAGGAGCTCCAACGATTGTCGCACAGCCAGTGTTAGTTCCTGCGATGTTATTCAGTTCGAAATATTTATCAGACAACATTTACATCATCTTAATTTGACTATTTAATCTTGAAATGATCGACTTAGATGACTAGCTACTTTATTTTATTTAAAATGTTAATTTCTAATTTTATTTGGTTCAAATTTGATTAAAACAATAAGTTGTGGAAATTACTTAATCAAGTATTTAAAAGTATGTAATTTTTAGATATAGTTTCTTTTAGTTCTTTTTTATTTTTATTTTTACTTAATTTTTTTCTCTATATTCACTTATAACTCAATCTATTTTTGTTTTGTTTCTACATTACCACAACCATTATTTGTCTTATTATCATCTCCTTTTTATCAGTTATTTCTAACATTATCTTTTGTTTCTTTCTTGGCTCGTTACGAAAAGGAAGGAAAAGAATAATTGTTATGGCAGATATTCCAAGCAATATTATAAATTCCCTTATTGGCATTAGTATGGGATTTGGTTCTAATACAATAATGTATTGATATTAGTGTCAATATCACGTATTATTTCGGGTAATTTTTTAAATTTATCAAAAAATTCTTGATTTTTTTAATTGTTAAATAGTTCCTCAATATATTGTATTATATAATTTATAATTTCATATCAAATCTATCTTTAAAAATCATCATAATATAAATTTAAAATAATAGCAATATATTTATTTTTATTAATATTATTTTCACATATTTTACGTATAAATAATGATTACAATTAATATGAAAAATTTTATTTAATCCACACAAATATAAAATTAAGAACTTATAATAAATAATAATTATATCAAAGCATCTAATAAAAGAATAATAAATATCCATGACTCTTTAACAGTTATAATTTATAAAAAGGGTTCACATCGAGGAAGCAACCAACTAGAAGTAAAACCTAAACTAAAAACATTTCTAATTATATTTATAGTGCATAATGCATACATAGAATTTAACAGGAACATTGAATATAAATGAAATTAAAAGAAGAGGAGAAATAAAAACTTGGAACTTTATTTAGTCAAATACTCGCTCAAATCTCATTGACCTCAATTCTTATTTGGTACAAAACTATCATTATTGAGAAGAGCTAGGGATAGAAACTAGGCCTGAGCTTGGTCCGAAATCAACGGGCTCGGCCTAGATTGACCTAATGTTAGGCCTAGTTTTTTGAAAAATCAAGGCTCAAGCCGAGTTTAAGCTCAAGCCTAGACAGTCACATCGTTTTGTATTTTTAATTATTAAAAAATTATGTTGGGTCAAGTAGGGCTCAGGGTCGAATCGAGTTGTCTCAAACCTGATTGGGCTCAGGATTGGACCCGCTGCCTTAGGCCAAATGAGGCCTCGAGTCGAGCCCAAGTCCAAATAATACTAGCCCATTGCTATCCTTAAGAGAAATCTCATCATCACCACCATTCAAATTTATTGCACCAAATGATATGTCAATATTTTCTCATCCAATATTATCTTCCCAAGTCACGCTCATTTATTAAATTTGGTTCCTCATAAGCTCAATTCATCAAAAGATCGGAATGATCAAAGCAAATTGGATCTACAAAACTACTTGTTCTATTAAAAGTCATAATGAACAATAAAATTAAATTATTAAGAAATGACAAAAAGTTATTTCTAACTTAATAACAATAATAATATACCTTTCCTCAAGCTTTAAATTGTATCAAATTAAATTATTAAGACCATGTCATTTAATCTTTTATGCTCCAATCAATTCTTTTTCTTGTAATTGATGAATTCAAATGTGCTCCAATTCCTTTTACACACTATTGCATTCATATATTAACTTAGAATTCAAATTGCAAATCTTTGCAATTTTAGAAAACCACTTCCAGATTGGTCCCACCAAGCAACTGTAAGTTGTAAGACAACAAAAGTAGCATTATAAACAAAATAAAGTGATGATTAATTTTCAACAAGTAACAAGAGTGAAAAAAAAGGATTAAGTTTGTCTATTTAACGAATAGCAATTGGCAACCCAAGATCACCATAAGCATCCTTATAAATCTCCATTTATGAGCTTAGGAGATCTTGCATCATCTCATAGGCAACAATTATTGTAATAGTTAATAGCATTCCTTTATTAACTTCAGCTTGCTTTGTAAAACTTGGTCTAAAATGGACAGTAGGATTAAAAAATTCCTCAACTATAAACAACGAAAAGTAAAGTTGTCTTTTCTATCTCTCATTGATGACTGTAAGATAAGATGTGTATAAAGAAGATCTATTTTCATATTGGCATTGATTCCTTCATTTTCCCTCTCCATGGCATAATAAAAATAACTCATTATTGCCTTCTCATCACTATCAGCTAGACGAAGTACCCTTACCAAAGCTCACAAACTCAGATGACAAATTGACATTGGAACTAAAATTCATTATCTTTACGTATAATTTTAGAAACCTACAATCTAGCATTAGACCTAGCATATTGAGATGCAACTCACTTATCACTTGTAAATATTTGTCTCAGCTCTTTCTTCACCATATTAAAACACTAAAGTAATAAGAAATTAGTTGCAAATCTTGTATTAACAGGATGACACAAATTCCTACAATTGGTGAAATCCTTTCTCATTAAATTCTAGATCCATGCACGATTGTAGATGAATTAGGCCACTTTCTTTGCTTTCTGCAAAGTCTCATCAATAATAGGAAAATACCTAGCGTGTACTATATTTTACAACATCAACTTAATGCAATATGCAGCATAAGGAGTTCAATAAAAAGAATTATACTTACTTTGCAATCTTCTTCTAGTTGTTTTATAATTAGAATCATTGTCAGTAATGAACTGAGCAATATTTTCTGGCCTAACTTCATTCATAACTTCATCAAATATTTCAAATAGAGTATCAACATTCCTAACAAGTTCAGATGCACTAATAGACTTAAAAAACATTGTCCACTTTGCAGAATAAAGCTAAAAAATAATAATAAACTCATGTCTTCTATTTATCCAACTATCATATATAAATGAACACCTATAAGTAGCCCAACTCATTATTCTTTCATCTAAATAATTTTAGTTTTATAAACAAAGCTAATCAAAAGTTTAAGTATGTAGTTATCAATTGAAGGAGCTTTGTATCCTAGATCATATGAGGTAATAGGATCCACCATTGGCTGATAATAATAAGATTGGGCAGCATTGAATGTTATACCTGAATTATACCACCATCTAGTCATTTCCATGTCCACATTATGAGACGCTTCTCTGGATTGTAAGGCACTACGGATTGAAGGTTAAGCTTCAAGAGTTATTCGTGATGCAAAAAAATTGGACACCTGTCTTCTTCTTTTTTCAACCGCAGGTGCAATATTTCCTTCTTATTGGTTAGGAATACTGCCACCTTCAACATCTCCACTATCATCATGAACACCAACAAAAGAACTTTCACTATCAATTTCATAGTTCAATCTTTTCCTTTTATTTTCTCATGTTGATACTCTTCAAGCAACGTCTTCATTTGTCAGTTGACATCAAGACTCACTTTCTTACAAGGCTCCAAATCACCTTTGATCTTAATTAAATGCTTCTTTAATCTGGTGATTCCCCCACCTTTCAAATTCTTATTACAATACAAACAAATATTATGGTTCTTCACTTCAGAAACTAATCTAGCATGAGCCTAAGTTGGATCATCAAATATTCATTTACCATAAGCGACTAAATTATCAGGTGTACTTGAACTTCCTTTCATTTATCTATAAAAATAAATGAAGATAAATATTAAAATTAACTTAATAAATTTATATCAAAATCAAGTTTTGTATAACAATAGTAAGAAATAGAGCAACAATAATTCCTTAACAATCATATAATATATACATACAGAGACCTGATTTCTTAAGAAATTTTGACAATTAAGCACATTTTATCTAAAACCATAACTCGCAATTATAACTCCTTTTGTGTAATTACATAACTCTACTATAACGTCACTATTATAATCATTTTGTATGATTAGATAATTCAACCATAACTCACAACTATAACTCATTTTGTGAGATTACATAATTTAAACATAAACTCATAATCACAACTCATTTTGTGTAATCACATAATTCAACCATAAAGTCATAAATATAACCCATTTTGTGTGATTATATGATTCAAACATAAACTCACATCTTTAACTTAATTTGTACAATCACATAATTCAACCTAAATTAACTAACCCATTTTGTATCTTAACAAATCAATTGATAATATATAACCTAGTTTATAATAAAGACCAACATTTAATTCAATATTTCTCATATTTCAAGCAATAACACAAACTTCAATTTTGTATTGAATGATTGAATCCCCAATTTCTAATATCCAAACAACACAAATGACCACACCTTTAAAATTTCAGATTCCATATACTATAATTCTATATAAAATCCTCACTCTCATTCCTCGTTTTCAAAATTTAGATAAAACAAACCCATTTATCTACTATCCTTAATTTCTAAAATGTAGTTTCCAAACTCACAAGTCACAATTTAGTAATTCACAACTATAAGTCACTTACACACATAACAACTACTCAATTATGAATTAACTTGTCACTCAACATTAAGTAACGTAACATAACACAAATCAACACTCAACATATTGCATATTGTACATTGCACATTGCACATTGCACTTCACATTACAAATTTTCAATTGTTCAAGGGTGAAATAGAAATTCAGAATGGCTTAAGGTGACTGGTAGTTGCAATTTGCAACTTTGAGGCTTGAAAAGGTGATAGTAGTAGAGGAGGGAGCGTGAGGTGATTGCGCAAGCTAGGCAATGTGACCAGCAAATCGAGGTGAGGTAATTGGCGAGGCGAGGCAGGCCAGGTAGGTAGGTAAGGCAGACGAGGCAATGGTGAGAGTGAGAGTATAAGTAAACCAGGCAAATAGGTTGGTGGGGGGTGGGTTCGGGTTAGTGACGAGAGGATTAAATTGTTAGATTTGTTTAATTTACATTTTATTCTAACATTTTTTAAAAGTTATATTCCAGTCCCAAAATTTTGATGGTATTTCAGTATCGACTAATGGTACAAAATGAGTGGGTAACATACTATATCGTACTAGTTGGTACTGCTTAATATGGTACAATACCCACATCTTCGATTCTAAGGTAAAAAACTATAACATTCAGAAATAGTAATTTAATTAGGTGATAATATACATCGTATCTTGTGTAATTACTTAAGATACGTAAATTAAAGAAATTGTGTATTACAAAAATCAACTTTTAAAATTTGCATTACTAATTTTCATATCTTCCCCTACTTATAATTTATACTCACTTTATATATTATTCTTTGTTTGTCCAAGTTAGATCGACATTTCAATTTAATGTCGACTTTTTTATTTCTTCTTATAAACAAGAAGTTAGAAGTTTGAGTTCTCTCCATATTTGGTGCCATATCTCGTCTCCCTAAATTTGTTAATTATCCATCACTTACCCTTTTTTCTTTGACCTGCAATTCTTTAAAACAAAAATATTGTTTGAGTTCATTAATTAAGAAAAAATGGTTATTAATAATTAATTGTTGATGGCTTAAAATAAATTAGTCCATTGGGCTAAACAACTATTATGTCAAATGAAGTTAGCCTAGAGATGTAATCTTAATAAATGTTTAACTAAAGAATTTATGGACAACAAAAAATTAGGGATGTGAGACAAAATGTGTTTAATTTGTGGAATTCTAGGATATGGAAGTTGAGAAAATAGTGGGAGGTAGTTAATAAAAACATGACTAAGTAAGCTGGAAGTTAATAAGTTACTTAAGGTTGAATTTTAGGATATGGGAGTTAATGAGATAGTGAGAGGTACTTAGATAAAATGTAAAAAATTGGATAGTTATAGGAAAAATTAACTAAGGCTGAGAAGATTATAAATTCACCAACACTTAGACAATGAAGAGGAAGAACACCATATAAAAAAAAACACAATCTCTAGACAACCTTCAAAAGGAAAAAAAAACTTCAAACACACTTTGCTACAACTTTTCTAACTTTTTTTACATTATTTATTCATTTTTATTCCAAATTTCCTTTGTAGCTTGTATTTTCCTTTTTGCTTAAATCAAATCATCTCTATTTCCCACACATTTAGGTATTTTGGTAGTTTAGAATTATATATTCTAAGTTTTCTAAAGCCCACTTATATTGTCGATAGGAAGTCAAGTATAAATTTTGGGAGAATTCCTCCTTCGCATGCCCGAATTCTAGGTTAACACCAAATAATTTGACACACTCTATGAGACCATGATGCCATGAATACATAATCGAAAAGAAATCACCTTGCCTTCAACCCTAGAAGAAGAAGTCCCTACAACTATAGGGAATGATTGCTATATATCCTAAATGGTGGAAAATCTTAAGAAGTTAACCTCACCTTCAGCTAACTTTCCTAATGGTGAGAATCGAAAATCACTACAATGGAACAATGTTGTTTTGTTGTTTATACAAATGAAATTCCAAAATTGAGTCTAATTTGACTTCTATGGTCGACGTAATCAAAATAGTGACAAAAAAGGTTAACAATTTGTTTGCTACTCTGATACAATTTACTAGGTAGAATTTGCATTTTTTAGCAATGCAAAATCTCTGAAGGACTCTGGGGCATCTTGTTCCTAATGCAATGGAATTCGAAGAATATAGTTGTCTTCCAACTACGACTTTTATAGATGAAAGATATATCCCTTGTATGAAATAGATGATATCTTCAAGGTACCTCCTCGCGTTAATCTTGGTAATAGCCAAAATTCAGTCAAGACTCAAATTTCCAATAGAAAGGGATTTAGTGGGGAGGATGAAGCTAATGGTCCACAATATGGTTTTTGGGTAACATTGCAGCTGTAAATTGCAATATCATTATTCCCCACCATAAATGAGATTACAAGTTGATCTCAAAGATATCAGATAAGTTATTTAGGAATTGTATGGGCCTAGTTGAATACAACTTGGTTTTTTAGAATTTCATAAGTCTTATCTAAAATATGTTGATCATAAGAATCCTTATCCTTGTGGCTACCTAATTCCTAAATTCAACTTATTTTCTAGTGAATATGGTCAATCCACCATTGAGCACATTACCAAATTCAACATACATTGTGGAGAATTAGTCAACTTTAACTGCTTTAAGCTCAAGTTGTTCCCAAAGTTATTAACAAGAACTTCCTTTTCTTGATATGATTTGTTGCAGAGGAATTATATTTTTTCTTGGTTTGAAATGGAAAGATTGTTTCATACTCAATTTTTTAAGATTGAGCCCAAAGTTAGCATAACTGAGTTATCAAAGGTCACTCAGAAGAGTAATGAGAATGTTGACATGTTCATCACTCATTTTAAGAAAATGAAAAGTTGATCTTCGAATCACGTTTTTAAAAATCGAATATGTGAAATTAGCTGAAAAAGGGTTGGACATTGAATTATGGAAGAAATTCTAAGGCAAGGAATTTTGTGATTTATATGAATAGGTAGCAAAAGTCTGCAAATATAAAGAAATCCTTAAGAAAGAAGGTCACTTAAAGAAAGAAAATTTTAGTAGGCACTTATATCAACAAGACAAATTCTTACGATTCGGTAATAGGCAAAGTTAGCATCCCTTAAAAGTATGTTTGCCCTTTTTTAGACTAAATCCCTGGAAGTCAAAAGGAAAATGTAGGCTCCATCTACTCAAGTTCATTACACCTTTCACACCTCCAAAATAGAGGAGATCATTGATTATTTGTTGTAAGAAAATTTTAACACCTTATGTTGGATCCCGTTACCGGAGATCCAACGATCCAGAACAGAAACACAACCGGAGACCATTGGGGCCGAGTCCCGATTCTCCCGAGGCTGCACCTGGGGTAACCCGTCGGAACAAACGAAAGAGATAGTCTGCGGAAGCATACTTCAAATTCAATTACTGATCTAACAAGTCCACAAAATTAAAAATCACGTTTCAAATTAAATAAAACGGGTTTGGGGTCCAACACCTTACCCCTAAAGCATATAATTCATATGAAAAAGGAAATCAAAGGTAGTGATTATTGCAAATATCACAATACTTGGGGTCACTTGACAAATCCATATTGGGGATTTAAGAATATGGTTTAATACATGATCAATAAGGAAATTTTGTTGTTCGTGAGTTGACCAAACTATAATGATATATGAAGAGTTGTTCCCACTAGTGGCAACTATTAAAGCCACTAAATTCAACCTACTCTTATTATTAGATGTCAAAAAGAAGTTGAAGATTTAGCTTTTAGCATTAGCATCGAATTCAAGAACTAATGTTTTTGTTCCTAATTATAATACCAACTTTAGGAATGAAGGCAATGAATTCCTAAAATTCAATAAAAGGTATAAATTTAGGGAAAAATCACCTAGTAGAATTTAACTAAGTTTATAGGAAAATATATAAACCTCAAAATTTGAGTTCTCAACTTAGACAGACTATATTTAAAGTGCCGCCATAGGTTCTACCATCCTGACATTGGTAGCAAGTAAGACATCTCAGGAATCCAATACCCTTAACTTTAACTCAAAAAATACAACTTTAGTGCTATAGATGCATTGCCAAGTTTGAGAAAAATAAGCTTGCGTTGTTGGAGAAGCCAGCTTCAAGAAAGTCATCTCGTGTGAAACCTGTTTTCTTTTAAGAAAACAGGAAGGATCCTAACAATAAAAAGGCGAGGGTAGAATTCATCAATAAAAATTCAGACAAGATAAAAGAGAACCTTAGATTTTATAGCAAATCAACTTGCTTTGAGAGTTAGGATAAGGATTCTAGTGAATTCATTAGGATTGGGGAAATTCATATTTAAGTTCTATGTGCTGTTATTTCTATAAAACTTTGGGTTTCGTTTGACAAATCTAGTGTAAAAAAAGTTGAAACCCCTCTTGAGAAAAAAGAGTGTAGAGTGCCAATATTGGCAACAGGACTAGGAATTCTAGAAAATGTGGAATTGGAGGCTGAGTTTATGACACAACATATAAGACCTCTATATATTAAGGCCCATATCAATAGAAGATTGTTAGTCCTTAATGGCACCTAAGGGGGTTGAAGTAGGTGTTTACAAAATTTAACATTTTTCTAAACAATATACTCAATTAACAATAATCAATATAAATAAGTATGAGCAAATTAGTTAATATAATTGAATCAACCAATTGAACAATAATTTAAAAATATAAGGAGGAGAGAACATAAATCGATTTATAGTGGTTCAGAAAACAACTTTTGCCTACATCCATCTCAAGACTCTTCTTAGATTTTACTATAATTCTTCTTTCAAGGCAAAGAATAACCATTATACAATCTTTTTCAGTAAAGAAGAACCCTTCTTACAATCTTCTTCTAAGGTGATAAGGAACCTTACTGCCGCTTGGATCACCCCCAAGTACAATATTCAATAACCCAATAAAGTATCACAACTAAAAATTAGCTCACTTATTCACTTAATAACTCCACAATTTCTCACTCATATAAATATGACAAAATGATGCCCAAATAATTAAAGAACTCTTAGAAATGTGTGTATACAACATCCAAAACCTTCTTGATGCAAAAACTAATAAGAAAAAACCTATTTATAGTGTTTTGGGAGCCAAAATAGTCGTTCGTGCTAAAAATTAGCCATTATAATAGCTATATATAGTGCACTATACTATTCGACCAGTATGCATTTACAACACTAGATTCACTAATATTAGTCGACAAATACATCAACCAATGTTACTACAAACTTATAGTACATGGTTTTAACAACTTCAAATGCTTAAAAACAATTTGTTTAATCCAAATATGATTAAAACACTTCCTAAAATAATCTCCAAATATTATTTGAAAGATGAAGAGGCTTTCATATTAAAATTAAAAATTTTAATGCCTCTTGATGAATATAAAGACTTATGTAATGCATTAAGATGAATGATTATGCATGGTGAGCCTTTTAGATCATGAAATTAACAAGCTAAGCTAAAAATTATAATATAAAATTTGAACTTGTCTTAGTGAGCCTTGATTGTCATTTGTTCTTATTTTGATCTTTATTTCATCAGTCGCAAACTTTAACTTTTGTTTATCAACTTCTTATAATTTTCTTCTCAAGTATATGGATTTATTTTCTTCTAATATTACTTTTTATCAAAATAATAATCACATTAATAGTAATTATGTTTTGTTATCAACAAAACATTAATTGGAACCTCCTTTAGTTCAACAAAGACCAACTTTAAGAGTTTTGGTCGATAAAGGGTCTGCAATAAATAGTATACCGACTAAATGATGATAGCGTTAGGCAAAGTTGATCCCAATTGAATTATATGTTCCTGCATTCAATGTTGAAAATATTAGAGCATAAGAAATTCTTCCTATAAATATTACAATAGGAGGAAAGACTTTGATAATAGCTTTCTTTATTGTTGACAACCAAACCAGCTATAAGCCTTGTTAGGGAGAGAATAGATCAAATCTAATTATTTCATTCCATCATCTATTCATTACCTTTTACTTTTATGGAAAGGAGATGAGGTAGAAATTTCTTTGGTTAATTTGTAGCCATTCGATACGAAAGTTGATGTAATGGAAGCAAAATTATATAGAGATCATATAAAGCCTGTATAAATTTAGAAGTCATATTGTTGTAAGGAAGGAAAAGAAAAGATGAAAAAAGAGGTAGAAATATTTATAAAAATAACTACCATCATGCATGTTCGTATGCTAATGAATTTTCATATTGTAAAGGAACCTGACGAGTGAATTCTCACAAAAGGAAAGAGCGTTAACTGCAACCATAGAGATCAAATATTGAATGCAACAAATTTTGTAGAATTTTGAAGAAATAAATAATTATGAAAATGCCAAATTGGTTTTTGAAGAAGAGGAACTACAAATGAGTGACAGAGGTATCCAAAAGTTGCAATCTGCTCTTGAGAAGTTTGATGATTGTGGGAGCTAAAACCAAGAATCATTAGTTGAAGTGAATATGGGCATTCAAGAGAATTCTGTAAAGTCTTATAAAGTTAGAACTAGTGAAATATTTGAAAGCATTTGAAGAATGTTCACTTGACACTATATTGAAATGCTAAGATTAAGTAGAACATTAGCAGAGCACAAACTTCCAACATAACCAGATTTTTCTCTCACCGTCAACCTTTTAGGCAGTGTTACAAAGAATTTGAGCTTAGTAAAGAAAAAATTGAAAAATTATATGAGGTAATTTTTATTAGACCATTTAGATATACTAAGTAGTTGGCTAACATTGTGCCTGTACTTAAGAAGAATGAACAAATAAGAATTTATGTAGACTTTAGATATTTAAATGCAGTTATCCCTAAGGATGTATATATAATGTCGATTGCAGATTCTTTAATAAATGTGATGATTGGTCATTCTTTATTCTCTTTTATGGAATGTTTTCCTAGTTATAAGCAAAAATGATATTTCTAAAATAGCTTTTTGATGTCCAGGGTCAAATGGAACATTTAATGGGTTGTAATGTCTTTCATTCTAAAGAATACAAGAGCCACCTACCAGAGGCCATCAATGCCATTTTCCATTATTTGATAGGGCATAATGTTTACATAGATGATATTGTTGTGAAGTCAAAAAGAGTACAAATCATATCTAGGATTTGTGAGAAGCTTTTCATAAAATGAGAAGGCACAAAGTGAAGTTGGATCCCATAAATATGTTTCCGAAATGAAAGCAGGGAACTTCCTAAGGTTTTTAATTCATAATAGAGGAATTAAATTAGATAAAAATAAAGCAAAAGCCATTCTCAAAGTGAAACCACCTAAGAATATGGAGCTTTAAAGGTTTCTAGGCTAGGTAAACTACGTAAGAAGATTTATTGCTAATTTGGTAGGTAAATTAAAAGAATTTTTAGACTTACTAGATTGAAGAATTCTATTGGGAAGAAAAGCATCAGGTGGACTTCAATAGTATCAAAGAATACCTAACTAAACCTCCAGCGTTAATGCCCCCTAGAAACAGAATTTTGTTAAGGTTGTATATTTCTTATATAAAAGAATCTATTGGATATCTATTGGCTCAGAGTAATAAGGTTGGCCATAAACAAGATATTTATTATTTGAGTAGAATTCTTAAACTAATAGAAATTAAGCATTTACCCATTGTTAATTTGTGCTTGACATTACATTTCTCTTATTCAAAATTAAAGCATTACTTATTGTAAAATAAAGTTTATGTGGTTTAATGAAATACATGTTGAATAAGTCAGCCTCTTAAGAAATATTAGGAAATAGCTTGTGACTCTTACATATTTCAACTTGATATATTACCCTCAGAAATTTGTAAAAGTTCAAGCATTAGCTAACTTTTTAGTAAGCCATCCCTCAATTAAGATACAAAAGGATGTGGGAGATTTAGTTCACAATTGTTAGAAAGAAGCTATAGGATTTGAAATTTGATGGATCTAGAATAGAAAAGTCATCTTATGTTGGAGTAGTCATAATCGTGCCAAATGGGACCAAAACTCTTCTCTCCATAAAAATGAATTTCCCATGGACTAATAATCAAGCAGAATAAAAATGATTAGTAATTAGATTAAAACTTCCTGTTGATTTAGAAGCTAAAAAAGTCCTAATCAATGGAGATTCGCAACTGATGTTATGTCAAGTGGTTGGGGAATATAAGTGCATGAGTTAATTTTACGACCTTATTATATTGCTGCTATCCAATTGTTAGAGCTCTTTAGTAATATACAATTTCAATATATTCAGCGAGGTAAAAATTACGAGGCAAATGAACTTTCACAGATAGAATTTTAAGTTGAAAATGTCCAAAGATTGAGTCTATAAGTGTATTGTGGTATAATGAAGGTTCCAACCATCTATTTATAAGAGGGAAATTTCACTAGAAGTTTTTAACATTAATAACAAAGTAGCCTATGATCAGAGTGTGGAAATCAAATATTTTATAGAAAAATCCTAGCAAGAAAGTGTCCTTTAAACTTCATCAATGAGCACTCAATTTTGTGTTAATTAAAGGAATTATGATTCGTCAAGGAAATGATGTACTCCTTTTAAGATGTGTTGGATGCCTGAGGCATTAACAATAATGAGACAAGTTCATAAAGGGATATATGGAGCACATCAATCTTGAATAAAGATGAGATGGCTTATACATCAACATAGATACTATTGGCCAACCATCTTGAAAGATTTTATATCATATGCCAGAGACTATAAACAATGTCAAAATATGGAAGAATTAAACAAATTCATGCATCTAAGTTTCATTATATAGTTAAACTATGGCCATTTAGAGGATGGCCATTGACCTTATTGGGAAGACATATCCCCCGTCCTTAAAATATCATAGTTTTATTTTGTTGGCCACATATGACTTTACTAAATGAGTGGCAACTCATCCTTTGAAGAAGGTTGATCAAACATATGTATTTAAATCCATCAAGGAACAAATTATTCATCAATTTGGAATCCCTCAATTGATAACAAGTGATCAAGGAACCACGTCTATAGGCTATAAAGTTAGAGCTTTGATTCCATATTATGCTTAGGCTAATGGTCAAGCCAAAGCATCAAACAAAATAATTATTAAGATTTTAGAGAAAATGTTAGAGAAGAATCCTAGAGAATGGCACAAGATTCTATCTAAAATATTATAAGTATATCATACTTCTAAGTGTACCATTATAAGATTTAGCCCTTTTACCTTAACTTATGGACACAATGTCATTCTTCTTATGGAAGTAATGGCTCAATCCTTGAGAGTAGTTGGAAAAAAAACTTTAGAAACTTCTAAGTTTTTAGAAAGGATGTTAATGGAATTAGAGGAGTTAAATAAAGTGTGATATTTGGCTTTTGAATAATATGATTATTCAAAAGAAAAAGGTGGAAAAATTCAAAGATAAAAGAAATCACAAGCAAGAATTCTATGAACAGGTTCTAGTGTGGAAGTTGATCCTACCACTGGGGATAAAAGTCAGAGAATGGGGTAAGTCTCCAAATTAGAAAGGGCCATTTTTAAAATTTATAGAGTTTTTAGTGGTATTGCCTATTTGTTACCTAGTTTAGAAAGTGAATCACATAGGCATTTTATCATTGTGAAGTATTTAAAACCTTATATACATACCCTTTTTTTAAGGATGAGGATATAGGAAAGAGAGTGAGCTCTTAAAATAAAATAAAATAAGTCCAAGATTAACATTCAGAAATAAAATTCCAAAGATCCACTTGAAGCTATCCAAAAGTTAACAAAATATGGAAGTTCATAACTGGTCGAAGTCAAAGGACAGAATTTCACCCAGTTAGTTAATACTTGAAACCTGGTCTTCCTTAGCTTAATGGACTTATCACTTCCAAAAGCTAACTTTGTCTCTTTGTAGCACTAATGACTTCCCTAATTTTGCAACTATCTGTTTGACTTCATAAAACTCCTTATTGAACCTCTATCCATCTTATGTAAGGGCTTCTTGTTTTTCTTTAATCAACTTGATAGCTTGTTCATGCTCAACAACTTCATTTTCTAAAGAATCAAATTCAATTTTTAGCTCTTGAATTTTTTTTCTAGAGATTCTTGCCTTTAGGCTGCTTTGCTTTATAGTCCATTCAACTTTGAAATAAGAGGCTCGATTTTGTAATGTACAAGACCTGACCGTGGCAAGATTTTTCAAAGGAAGCGAAGAATTTTTTAGCTTTATTAAGAAGTCCCTCATTAGAAGATGATTGAGTTATAACTCCAACATATGATAGTATAGACAAAAAAGAACTACGCTACATTTTAGTTATGAATTGCAACTCCTGTTGCCTAGTAAGCCTTAAAGACCCTAGACTCTTTATAGTTTTTTAAAGTTGATTGTTGGTACGGTACTGAAAGGAAGGTTAAGAGAGAGATCTAAGAAACTCATGTCAAAGAATTCTTCTGAAGTCGTCACTGTGGACCAAACATCTTTTCTTTACAAGACATAAAAGAAATTGTTAGCAAGCTAGCATATCAATATGTGAGGAATTCATGCTATACCACCAACGAAGCAACCTTAGTGACCTTCGGATCAAGGGAAGCCTTGTTTTTTCAAACTACAATTCTAGAGGAAAAGAAGGAGCATGGAGGTCTGATGTTGTGTCATCTGCAAAAAAGAGGTAAAATAGTGGAAATTCATAGTGAAAAGAAAACTAAAAGCAATAAGAGGGAGTTTCATATCATCGTTAACTTCCTCCACAACCTTTTTAAGTGTAGAGGAAGTCCTTTATACAGGAATAATATCTTCAGTTACAGGCTTGGTGATCACAATTTCTTTGAGAAATTTAGAGGAGGAACGAGTGCACTTCGTAACGGAACCTTTAGGGAATGGAGTCTTAGCTTTCTTATAACAAGAAGTTGTTTTGGACTTCGCCTTGAGTTTTCTAGGGAGAGGATTTGGAGATATTTCTTTCTGAGAGGAAGTTTGGCTCCCTTCTTTTCTTTTAGCATTCAAGATTTCAAAATATGTAATAATTGAAGTTAGGAAAATTTCAAGGAGCCAAAATATGCATATTAAAGGGAATAACTATAAGAAGTGCAAAATCGAGATGAGGTACTAAACTCTGAAAGCTTTTTAACCACCATGAGTGGTTAGCTTCTGTATCGATGAAACTAGTAGCAACAATCTTACACTTGAGAACATGATAATGATAAAAAAAAATTCGGAGAAATTTATTGTTAATAGCATTCACCTCGAAAGAAACTCCTACTAAGTAGTCCAAAAAATATACAACAGAAGGAATTCCTAGAGAAAGGTTGAGTTGCATACTCCAAAGGTAAAGGAGATATATTTCAAAACTCTAGGATTTGTATAGATGAGAAAAAGTTTCTAGTAAATGGCTAAGCAAAAGAATTCAAAAGTCCTGAAAATTCTTAGCCAATAAGGCCTTCCAAAGAAGTCTTCAAAAGGATTCAACTGATCCATAGACCTAGACTTCAAAAGGATTCAACTGATCCATAGACCTAGACTTCAAAATGATTCAACTGATCCATAAACCTAGACTTCAAAGAAAGCAGAGCATTAAAGATGTCCTTAAGAGAATTACTACATAAA
>JAOQMR010000006.1:7177304-7190672 GCA_027563865.1 Erythroxylum pelleterianum | reverse complement strand
ATCCCTTAATCATACTTTGATTAATACTAATCTTAGCATAACTCAATTCCAATAACTGATCTAATAAAACTTCAAAATTAAAACATGTCTCATAAACTAAATAAAACAGGGTTGAGGTCCAACACACTTACACAAATTTGCGATTTTGATCCTTTAGATGGCAAAATCTCTCTTCTAAATCTTCATAAAAGTTGTAGATCTCGAAGTCCTCTTCTAAAGCATCCTAGAATGACATTAATCTGATATCTACAGCAAAAGTTATGCCTTTTGTCCCAAGATATGTTTGTTTATAGATGATTGACTTATTATTGTTTTTTCTCATGAGATATTTAGGCTTGATTGTGATCTTGAATGAGCCTAGTTGATGTTAGATTGAGCAATTAAAGTAAGGAAAGTGTATTTGGTGTTAAGAAATGATTCAAAGATCATGTTAATTGGTTATGAGACGAGCATTAAGGAAATGTACCCGAGATTGTCATTGAATATATATTGTATATATTCCATATATACATATGTGCATAAATGAATACTTATAATTGTGCAAAGTTATGATGTATATAAATGTGTATGTATTGCATGATTTAGAAGAGCATATTAAACGACAACATCCAGACATTGCTGGGACTTTGAGGCAATAACTTTCTAGAGCAAATTGTGAGTAACCTAGATGGCCTCACTTAATCAATTATTGCTTTAAATTCTATATTGAACTGTTTTGTGGAATTGATTGTGTTGATTCAGGACGTTGAATGTTCGAGGCATTTGATGTATAAATGACATATTGGAAGTATTCTTTGTATGTGAATTTGACGAAATATGTGATTTCTCAACATTTTGTTGAATGTCGAACCAAGGTCCAATGACAAATATGAATCATAAATGTAAATGTGAGTGTGTAAGTGAAATCAAATGACTGAGTGAATATATGTGAATATGATGCATTTCATTATATGAATGTATGATCAAATAATGAAAGTTGTGACTTGAGTAGCCATCGAAAATGAGCTTAAAGCTCAAAATGTGATTAAGAGCTAAAGACTCACTACGTATAATGAGCCATGTATCCCCAACGAATAAGGGACAGCTATCAATGAGCCCGGTATCCACAATAGATACGGAACAGTTATAAACACTCAGTCACAACAATGTAATAATCGAAAGTGAGTCTCACAAACATTGCATAAACATTTTAATATGTGTGTTTGAAAGATTGAAGTGTATTGTTATCTTGTAATTGAATGAGCAAGTGATATGTGATGCTATCTAATAAATGAAAAAATGTGAATTAAATGCTTACACACCTTGATATATTGTATGAATTGAGTGAACCATCGAGGATGGTTACCGCACTGAGTTCGTAAAACTCACCAAAATTACAATGTTGTCATTTCAGAACAGAGAGAGGACACTAGTGATAGAGAGGCTCTACAAGAAGCACAGTTCTTGTACTTTTGCAAAGAAGAAATGTTGGACCCCGAACTTTTCGTAAGAGATTAGAACCATTGAATGAGAAATTTTGGTGATTAGTCACAAGTTAAAGGCACATGAATGAAAGTTCTTGAACTAAGAAATGATAGACAATAGTAAAGTAGGGAATATGAAAAGTGTATAGATTCATGATTTGTTAGGGTGTTTTCTGTTGATAAGAGATTTTTGAAATAGAAAGAATTAAGATGAAAGCTAGAAGTAAAATGAGAGAAATGTTGTGTAGTAAATTGATGACGAATAGGTATATATGTGTATGTTATGTTATTCATGTTCATGATTATTCATGGATTATGATTACTTTATGGAGAACATTGATCTGAAATGAAGTTAAGAATGAAGAGTGTATAGAGTAGAAAAAGGTGATCTTAGTATGAGTTGTATTAAGGAAAGCTTCTGAAAGAAATTGGTAGATGATCTGGAAAATGTTCGTAGAGTATGCCTCAGTCTTTTAACCACAACATTTTCTCTAGTTGTCCAAACAAGATTATTCTTAATTAGGATTAAAATAGAGATATATGGCTACATTTTGTATGAAGACATTGAATTTCAATTCTGTCTCTAAGAGTCTCAAAAGTTGTCATGAAATTAAGAAATTGGTACAATATGTTGAATGGAAAATTCATCTTTGGAATTTAGGGGCAAAATTGGGATTGTTATAAATAAATTTTGGCAAAGTTGCCTTCTGAAAAGTTGTAGATCTTTCTTTTATCTTTCCAACGGTATATAGTATGAAAATTTTGGACATCTGAACTGAAAGTTATGCCCTTTTGATAGCTTCAGCCCGAGACTTCGTCTTAGTTTGACTTTTTACGTCTCAGTTTGACCGTCTCATTTTGCTTCCGTCTCAGTTACTGTTCATTGCTTCCGTCTCAGTTACTGTTCATCGTCTTAGTTTGACTTTTTGCGTCTCAGTTTGACCGTCTCATTTTGCTTCCGTCTCAGTTATTGTTCATTGCTTCCGTCTCAGTTACTGTTCATCGTCTTAGTTTGACTTTTTGCGTCTCAGTTTGACGTCTCATTTTGCTTCCATCTCAGTTATTGTCCATCGTCTCATGTTTGACTTTTTGCATCTCAGTTTGACCATCTCAGTTACTGTTCATCGTCACCTTCTGATCTATTTTCTACCCTTCAAACATTGGAATTGGTCTTTGAGGTCTTCATGAAAGTTGTAGCTCTTGAAATTCTTCTTTTCCAACAAGCTAAAGAACACCTCAATCCGATATTTCTATAGAAAGTTATGCCTGTTTCCCCGAAATAGGTCTAGTATAATTGAGTTCATAAACATGGTTGCTTCTTTTAACCATAACTTCTTCTCTAGACCTCCGAATGACTTGATTTTTGAACCATTGGATTCGTAAGACTTTTCTCTACATCTCCTCTAAAAATCGAAGCCTTCTGAATTGAATTAAGAAAGATTGAGTGGAAAAGGTAGGACGGGTACAATGAGTGTGCTCTTAAAGGATCATGAACTGGTGTTATTTCACTGAATATACTCTAGTATTTTGATGATTTCTTGATCTGTAGAAATCCAAATGAGATGATTTCTGATTTTTGGTAAACTAGAGACATAAAGCTACAAAGTATCTGAAGGAAGTAAATTGTAATTTAGTTCTTAAGACTTTCAAGTTTTGGGCAGAAGTTGTGCATAGTATACTGTTTTGGACAAGAGCAGTCTAAAAATGTTTGAAGCATATCTTTTGAATCACTGAACCAAATTAAATGGTTTCGGTGGCATAAGAAACTTAAGAAAATGGAGTATATTTTCTAGAAGAAAGTGATGTGTCAGAATGTCCAAGGATATATTTGGCAAGACACTTAAGTTTAAAAGAGTATAAGCTTATAAGGAAGGATAAAATGGACTTTTTGGACTCATTAAGGGCATAATTGGAAAAAGAAGTATTGTCTGGCTTATAAATAAAGGGGAGAACGAAAATGGACAAGAAAAGAGAGAAATATCATGAAGAAGAGAGAGAAATACGAAGAGAAGAAGAATGAAAGAGAGAAAGAAGAGAAAACAAGCTAGGGTTTTAATTTCCTTAGCCTTCAAGAGAGATTTTGGGGCTATTCAAGAAGAGAAAAAGGTAGAGAAAGAGAAGAGCTTTCTTTTGAGCTAAGGATCCCTTCATTTGGTGAAGAATGAAGGTAAGATCATTTTGAAACTTTTGAGTTTTTGAAAGGATTTTAGTTTATGGAGTTTAGAAAATGTTTAGGTTTAAGTATTTTGGAACCAATTTTAGTGATTGTGCTTTGAGGGATTTTCATTTGAAAACCCTATTGAGTGGGATTTTTGTTATTGTTAAAAGGGATCAAGAGAGGTAAGAGGAACAAGAAAAGAAGCTTTTGAGCAAAGTCAAGTTTTTAAGCAAGGAAATCAAGGTGGGTACATGCTTATGATAAAATCTATAAGCCACTACTGTTTTTCTTTAAATGAAAGAAATTTTTTGATTTCATTTGCATCATGAGTGTTGCATTATTATTCATAAATAAATTGTGAAATTTTCTATATGTTTGTTACATGACTTGAGTGATGCTTTTCAAAAAGGAAAAGACTTCAAAAGTGATATTTTTGAAAAAGATGCATGGTTCTAAAAGCATGTTTTCAAGAATGGTTTTCAAGATATACGTCAAGTATATGAAAAGTAAGTTTTTAAGAAAAGTGCCTTTTGGGGCATCAACCTTACAAGATTTTGAAATCTACGTATTATGTGGGTTTGTGGTGGTCCCCTAAGTTAAGTCACGTGCACGTTGACCAAGTTAAAGGCTTCTCCCGCCTGCCCGCTAGTGGCATGGAGCTCCTTCATTGACTCCCATAAGTTCACGACTGCGCAAAACCATTATGTGGAAATGCATAGTACGTTCTGTTTGGATCCACCCAAACCATTCCGATGTGCTTATGTGCTTATGAGGTGTTTGATCAAGTTTGATGCATTCATGTTTTGTGACTTATGAATTTGAATACATGACAAGCATTTTGAAAAACAAGTATTGTTATGATTCAATAAAATATTTTCTTAAACAAGTAAAAATGTTTTCAAGGTTTCCGCTTATCTTTTTATTATAAACTGTTTCCCACGAGCTTTCAAGCTCACCCCTTCCTATCCCCATTCTCAGGTGACAACTAAGAGATTTTGAAGTGATCAAGAGCCATAAAGGAATAATTTCTTTTGCTAATTTATAATTCCTATAACCTTTGTAATTTGAGATTTCGGATTATAATGTATTGTAGCTTGAGAGGCCGTTATAGCTTTGTAAACCTCTTATTTGAGGGTATGGAAATGGGAATGATGAAATTAGTTGTAAGTATTATATTAAAGAGTGATGAAGGAAAAAAAAATTAAGAGTCTTATGATTGTCATAGGCATGCCACCATTGTGGAATGATGCCTAATCATGAAAATAACCCTACAAGGTTGTATGTACGTTTAAGTTAAGTTTGATGATATTCGCAAGCGTTAGGCTCCGGAATCAAGTTCGGGACCTAACAGTTGAGGTATTAGAGCAAGAAAAGATTACAAGGAACCGCGCTCAAGTATGATGGTATTTTGTTAAGAGGTTAGGCTCCAGTAATGATGCCTAACAAGAAATGACTCAAAGGCCTAACTTAAATAGAATTTTTGTTTAATTCCTCGTGTGTGTAGCATATTTTGTATTTAGTTTTGACATTGTACATATTTGGATGATACTGTAAAGCTACAATGTACATATTATTTAAGAAATGAAATGAGAAATTCGGTTTTCAAATATTGTGTCTTTCTTTATGATGCCTTATAAGATAATATGATTACTCTAGCACACCACCCTTGCGGGGTACGTATTCAGATATTGCTCAGGATATCGAGTACGTGTCCTGCAAGAGTGGGGTGCTACATCTATAACTCATATATCAATAATCCGCAGTAACATAACTCAAACATAAATAATCCACATTAACATAATCTAACATAACAATACGCATAAATTAAGTCAAACATCAACAATCCGCATATACATAACTCAAACATCAATAATATGCATAAACATAAGTCAAATATTAACAATCCGCATTAACTTAACTCAAACATTAACATTACGCATAAATATAACTCAAACATCAACAATCTGTATAAACATAATTCAAACATCAATAACACACATAAACATAACTTAAACATCAACAATATGCATAAACATAACTAAAACATCAACCTGCATTAACATAACTCAAACATCAATAATCTATATAAACATAACTCAAACATCAACGATACATTTCAAACACTATAAATAACACTTTTATCACCTTCAATTATCATGATCAAGATCTTAAAAATCATCATAATTAATTACATTAACACCAAGATTGCATTTTCAAAGTGAAATACATGTATAGTGAATAAATTTACCTAAGATAGTAAACAATTATAGTACATTTTTATCTATACATTTGTGTAAGTTCTCAATGTATACTTAATTTAATCTGGGGTTCTCACCAGGCCCAATAGTGTCCTACTTTAAAGAGAAACAATCATCTTCAATTCACCCTTTTCTTGCTAACTTTTCCCTTACTTAATTATCTTCACTCTAACATCATCAATGAAATGTTCTTTCCAATGAAATTTTGCCATAAAGTCTCTTTAGTCATGCCTCACTTATGTACTACATATCATTAACAACAAAACCCTGAAATTTTAATCTCTTTGGCCAGTTAGATTGGATGTGTATGTTTAGCTAGTACATTTGCACATGTAATACCTTGAAGAACAATTCTTAGTCAACTTTCCACTTCAACTATCTCATTGTGATAATTGGTTAGCTAAAAGTTAAATAAGGTTGATTAACTTCATATTTTATTAATTAAAATTTCTATAATGGCCTCAAAATCAATCTAAAACTTGTTTCATAGAATTAGAATTTCAGACATACTTAACTTAAATAAACCATAACAAGGAAACACATTTTCTATCCTATGACTGCATCATACAATTTTTGATATATCAAAAGGTAGATTGATTTGACGGAGTTGATGTTTATTTACAAAATAGTTATTAATAAATCAAATTAATCATAACTAACAAATAAATTTCATAAACCTAAATTATGGATTATTCAATTATATCATTCATATTAGTCATCAAACAATATGTGAAACGAACACTTGAATCCAAAATCCAAGAAACAAAAAGAATATAATCTTTGTCAAGAAAGAAGGGAAAGACATCCTATTGTTAACTTTAAATGATGCTTATTAATTAAACACATCTATAAATCAAAGACTTTAATTATCCATCAACACAATGCCTATAGTTTTTTGAATACACCTACATAAGCAGAACACTCCCATCATTTAACATCATCATAACAGGCAATTCATCAAACAACTTACAAGCATCATAATTCATCCAATCATCATAACCCAAATCACGTCTTTTCCCTTCCATCACTAACCTTTATGCATTCAATTTATTTTTCAATCACAGAATACCCAAATAAACTAATAAAACTAAATTTATTCATCATAAATACATCCAACATCACACGACCAAACAAGTAGAAAAAAAATTAAACACCTGATGACGTTCACGAAGGAGAGACGATAGAACCAACCTAGAGAAGATAGAACCACACCTTGAAAAAGAAGGTCATCCAAAGAAGGTGGAAGGTCGTTAGTATAGAGAGAGAATGAACAGTGAGCAGGAGAGGGACAAGAGTGGGAAAACAAATAGTGAAACTCAAGGGGGAGAAGGGTGGGTGTTTGTTACAGATACCAAAAATGACTTCGATTGTCGATGGACAAACGACATCGTTTAATTTTAAAAAAACGCTCAATACATTTAGCGACGATTCTTAAAAACGTTGGTAAATGTCGATACAAATTCAAATTATTAGTGACTTTTACACATTTTCTTAGGTAAAATCTCAACTTTGGCGACGATTCTTAAAAACGTCGCAAAATGTCAGTACAGATTCAAACTATTAGTGACTCTTACACATTTTCGTCAGTAAATGACATCTTTTGTGATAATTTCTTAAAATAGTCACAAAATCTTGATATTTTGTACATTTTCTATTTTCCTGTAGTATATAAATAATATATGTAAACAAATTATTTTTTAATGTTAATTTGTCATATAAATTGTTAAAATAACATTATTGTTACCTAAATTTATTTTTACACTTACAATCATTGTCAATAATATTTAATTATATTATTAAAAATGCAAATCAATATTTAATATTGGTTTCCATTGTTAACGTTATTGTAATTTATTTTTTAATTATATCGCATTACAAATAATTCTATATGGAAATTAATATAATTTTATGTTCATGCCATTACCATTTCGTGACGGTTATGAACATTAACACGATGTCATTTTTTTTAACATGAACATTGCATAATCGAAGACGACGTCATTTTGTTTAACAAGAAATGACAGCATTCTCTACTAGGTTATTAACACAAAAACGAACCACTCTTTGTTTTTGTGTTAGCTGTCAAAATTCCTCTTCGTTCAATATCCAATAAGCCCTGACCCTCTATTGTGGTCATCTTTTGTGCTCTGGTTGTCATCGTAGAAGAAGTGTCATTACTTGTGTTGGTATTGTTCTTCTTTTCTATTTGCAAACCCTCCTTCTTGTGCTCTACTTATCTATTATGTGTAAGAGTTTATTGAGATTGTTGTGTTTTGCTTATAGTGAATGGGTTTTTGTTTGTGTTTGCATCTTTGGATGATAGTTTCTTTTGCTTCTGTGTTGGATGTGTATGTCTCGACCTTTTTTACCCACTTCCATGTTTGTTTGACATACGCCTCCTAACTGTTTGATGAAATGCTTTAATGAAGGCTACTTCTGCAATAGATGTAAATGTACAAATATACATTTGATTGTACCGCTTATAGTATACAAATGTAAATGACTTTATTTGAATGTGAAATGAAGTTATGACTACACATAACACTTAAAAGTCAAATGGTCAAAACCAGAAATATGGTCAATTATGTTTTTGTGTTAAACATTACAATTAAAATTAAATACTAACGACCTATTACTCTTATTCTTAAAGACCAAATCTTTTAGCATACACACATTTCAGAAAATATATATAATGCACTTGCTCAAAACTAACAAGCTAATTATTAAGATAATTTAAAGCCAAATCATAACCCTATGTAATGGCGTTGCTCAAAACTAGGAAACTAATTTAAACCTAAATCCCCTAAACACAGTACATACACACTTAACATGCTTAACCTTATTATCATACGAAGTAGTCTCACTTGATAGATCACAAAATTAATACATTGCTAGAGTGTTCGAATATTCAAATAAGAATTCTTATATTGACTTTTCATAATTAACTTGTTACCATTAATTCAACGCGAAATATCGACATGGCTACTAGTTTCTGATGGTGGAAATGAGTTCTACTAGGAGGAATGTGGCAAAATTTTCCAAGATCAAGAACAAATTAATACAGAACAAATCCCCTCATCAAACACTAATGACCCTTTGCCTTCCATGATCGATCTTCTTCGTTAAGGTTTTTAGTATCATCTTAACTATTGAATCTCTTTTTTTGTTATCAATATCTCATTTTTTGTTACGTAGTAATTATATGAACATCTGATTGTATATACTATATGTTATGCTAAGCTTACTTGAATATTCAAGAAAACATAGATGGAATTGGAGGTTGTGGTAATTCGGTTGATTTAGGACAGTGGTTGATTGCAAAAACTATGTTTGTTCATCGTGACAATAATGGAGTTTATTAGTCTAGTCTGCATGTGTTCAAATTTGACTTCCTAATACCGTTTGATTTACATGTGATTGTTTTATTCTCTTTTCTCATTAGCTGAAATGGTTAATACGTGCGATTCATCTAATATCATCGTGCATACTCGTTCTGAGAAATTATTCACTGTATCTTTTGTAAATTTAACTAAAGCAAAGTTATTAGAATTAAGAGGGTGTCAATTCACCAGACTATGAGAGTGGGCAATCCTTAACTGTTTCAACTGATGGCTTGGAGATTGTAAGGAGGCTTCTTAGGAATCCAGACATTCAAAACCCCTTCACATTTTCTATTAACTCTAATGTCAATGGGAATCAAAAAAAATAATTATTTCTTTTCCTTTTCAAATAAATATTAAGCGTTGAACTTTATTTATTAGTTTGTCTTTAAGAATTGTTAAACTTTTAATTAACATCTTGCACTACTTATCATATATATCTCATTATATTATATTGCCTATCATATTTCAATATTTATATGTACTATTATTTTATTGTTAATTAATATTAATGATTAAGAAAAATAGTAGTTAACTTAAATTTATGATTTTTGATCCTAGGTAACATTAAAATTTTAGGTATGATTATCTTTTTAGGTCCAAAATATATTTCCTTCACAAAATTTAAATAACTTACCATGTGTTTTTCAACAATATGTTTAAAACTTTTAAAACATTTTACAATTTTTTAGATTTCTGAATAGTAGTTAACTTAAATTTATTATTTTTCTTATTAATATTAAAATTTAATGTATATTTAGCTTTTCATATCAAAAAGATAAAATTTTCAGTTTTAATGAATTAACTATATATATTATTTAAACAAATTTGTGAAGAATGCAGATTAAAATATATGAAAAATCATATATAAATATCAATTATAATTAACCTTAGGATTATTAAGCACACCAACCATAAAAAGTATCAAACAAAAAAAATATAAAATCTTACTTTTTGCGAGGAAATTAAGTCTCAGTCGCAAAAGTAAACGTTTTGCGATGAAGATTATATATCATCGCAAAAATTTTGAGTTTTTTTCGACGTTTTAAGCTAAAATGTGTGACCTTTAGCGATGAAATGCTAAAACCGTCACAAAATTTGATGTTTTTGGCGTCGACTCCTATTATTCGTTTCCAAATAAACTGCTTCAGCAACGATATTTTATAATGCCACAAATAGCCCTACTTTTGGCCACTAATTATTAAATCATCACAAAAGTCCACATTTTATGACGAAATTTAGTTCATTGCAAAATAAAACGTAGCCAATTATATATTCTATTATAGTGAATCCAGATATTTGAGTCATAAGTTCTTTATAGCTATACACATTTAAACGGTCTTTTAAAATATATATCTTACTAATAAGAGCTTGAAGCATAATTCTACAAAAAAATATATAATAAGAGGATTAAGATTCAGAGAAACCAATCGCAAATAACAATATCTTTGTTATGCTCCTTTTTGTACATTGAAACCTAAAAGTTTTGTTTGCATAAATAATACTAATTGTCCAAAGGTCCAAATGGCAAAGAACTAAAAGTATACGTCTACTGCTAATTTACCACAATTGATTATGGTTTAAAGAAACAAGCAATAAATATACATACATTTTGACATATTCACACAATTATTAAAGATAGAAGTGCACAACATATTTAACTGCAACATAATGATTACAAATTGATTTCCAAGATCTCCATAAATTTCCACTGACATAATAACTAAAATATTAAGAAAGCATTGGGTAAGCATAACTAAAAGATCGAGTTTTCCTTAATTTGAACTCATTACTTACATTGGTCAAGTTTTTATGTTATTTTAAAATTCAAACTCCCTTTAAGTTTGCAATGAAAGATAAAATAACTTCTAAAATGACACAAAATATAATATAAAAAGTGAAAGTACAACTTGTTATAAAATTAGGACGGAATCTGATCTTGCTTGAAGTAGAATAATAGTGAAAATTTTGTAAAATTTTTCAAAATCCAAGATCATTTAAATTCTATAACATAATTAATACATAAAATATAATAACTCATGAATCATAATCTGAACCTTATTGTGAAACTTGATCTTTTCTTTGTCATTTCCCTTCCTTTAAATTGTTTTTGAAATTGGTTTATCGCAATCACCATAGTCTCTCACATTTTCAACCTCTAACAATATACACACTAATATATTGAGAGAATTAAGCAAGTGGTCTAATGCTAGCTCCTTAAGAGCCTTGGGTTCTTTATAATGGGGTTTGGACTTTTAGTAATTTAATCAAAATAAAATTTCAATTTCAATTAAACTTCAATTAGAAGTATATTTAGTTTTAGTTAAATACCAATTAGGCTCAAATAAGATTCGATATCTTATATTGATTTTTATTTATTAAATATCTTATATTTAATCCTAAAGATTCTCAAACTTTATATTCAAGTCCATTTTTATTAAATCATCTTTTTCTCTCTTCAATCGTTCTTTATGTATGACTCATTATATTTCTAAGTATTTTGGCAACAGATATAAATTATAATCCTAAATTACATTTATAATTAGATAAATTAAACTATATTAATTCATATTTAATCCTTTAATTAAATAATTTATATCTACAAATTAAGATTAGGTTCTAGTAACACATTATAGCTACCAAAAATTTATGAATGTTAGAGTGATTTTATCTAACCTTTCTATGCATACTTACGCGCGCGCGCGCGCGTGTGTTATTGAATCCTTTCATTATACAATATTTTGATTAGACATAGAGACGAAAAATACTATTTGCTTTATATAAGTCTAATCATTTTAATTCTCCACCATTAACAATTGATTTAATTAATGAAGTTTGTAAACTATTTTACAAAGTATCACTCTACCTTAACTAAGAATTTCCCAAATTAATACTAATATAAGATAACTAAACATTTTTGTAATCACTTTAAGATAATGAATCCTATATTGATCACTCGACTACCTCTATATTGTTATGTTATATCTAATAACTACCAATTAAACGTGCCTTAATTAAAATATTTATTTTATAAGTAGTATCAAAATGTAACAATCCTTATATAAAATATGTTAGACATCTTAAGCTGAAAGATCACTTATACAATTATCATAATGAGGATTTCTTTAGGCTTATAAGTAATATTTCAAATAAAATTTCCGTATGGGATCAATTTAATGAATATGTTTTCTAACAAGCATCAATATATTTGTTTAAGTATTTCTATACTTTAGTTCATGAGATCAACCACTTTTTTTTATAAAAAAAATAATGTGTGCAACTGTTTTTACGTTTTATTAATGTTCAGTTTAAATAGAATAATGACTATGAACAAGTTAGTAATAATACATAAATGTAACATGAATCTCATAATATGATCTCATTATAATTTCATTTATAATGTATGTATATCTTATAAATTTTATTATAATATATATATAAAGAATGTCTTTAAATAATTATGTCATTAAAATACAACCAACCAATTAGTTGCAAGACATATAATAACATAACTAACATATGAATTATAAATTATGAGGGCAACTAAAAAATATTTAGGAAATAGGAGCCACAGTTGCACTTCCAAACGATAATAAGAAAAAAAAACAAAGATATATATCCTATGCAAAAGAATCATAATAAAAATTGGAATGTTTGTACGAAAAAATAACAAGAATATTGAGAGCTCTACATAATTTATAGTACGTAATTTTAATTCCCTCATGTAATTATTATGCGGATGAGTAATTAATGCTGAAAAATTGCGTATTAAAAATTACAAATTATTTATAAACATTAATTCACTTTTATACTCTAATTTGAATACTTAGACTTGTTTTTTAGAATATAAACTTAATTCATGGACTTATTCTTAAATTCAAATAATTTAATATTTAAGTTTGAGCCAAATGACCAGAGTAAACTTGTACAGGCAAAGTTGACAAAGCATGCAACTTATATAAGAAAAATTCATCCAGCGATTTTATTTCACAAAAATGATATGCTAATGGTATCAGTGCAATTGACGAAATGGGCAAGATTATCTTTTTGTCCTTACGGGGCCTGAGTATTTACCACATTACATTAATCAAGGGATCTTATGGAACACT
>JAOQMR010000006.1:7136072-7152679 GCA_027563865.1 Erythroxylum pelleterianum | reverse complement strand
CTAACTCCATATTTATAGTTGAGTCTTCAACTGCTTCTTGAATAACTGCTTCTTGATTCTTGAAAGAAACGGTTATGAAGTTACGCTCTGTAACTTCCACAGACTGATACTTTCGCCTGCTTTTCTCTTCCTTCTGCTTTTTTGTATCGTCTGTTTTCTGCTTCGCATAAGCTATCATCTGCTTTCTGTAAAGCTTCCGTTTGTTTTTGCTTCGTCTGCTTTTGTACTAAGCTTTTGTCTGCTTTTTATTACTTAGCTTCCGTCTGTCTTTGTTACGTCTGCTTTTGTACTAAGCTTCCGTCTGCTTTTTATTACTTGGCTTCCGTCTGTCTTTGTTACGTCTACTTTTGTACTAAGCTTCCGTCTACTTTTTATTACTTGGCTTCCGTCTGCTTTTTATTAAAAGCCTTCCGTCTGCTTTTTCGCTTCTTCTGATTTTTGTTAAAGGTTTATTTCGTCTGCTTTTCTTCTTTTTGGTTGTCATCAAAATCATTCAATACATAAAGTCAATTTTGACTTAACAAGGACGTCGGCACGTGACTCGCAAGGGCGGAGGGCCCAACACTTATGACATCAGAGCGACTAGGTTTAGGTCCAGGTGTAGGAACAGGTTTAGGGTTTTTTTTATGACATGGTTATACATGTATTGTTTTAAATGAACTATTTGTATTATTTTGAATTGTTTCACATACTTTGAAATAGTTTTATGTGATTTGAACCGTTTTGCATATTTTGAACCGTTTTTCATACTTTGAAAATTTTTTTGCATGAACTAAAGATTTTTCAACGATTTTATTTTAAAGGAGTGACTATGCCACCTCGGAACAGATCTCGAGGATCTCTGCCTCGATCTAGCTCTTGTCAAGGGAGCACGGATGAGTCTCATGTCCCACAAGATGTAG
The DNA here is from genome assembly GCA_027563865.1 of Erythroxylum pelleterianum. Lineage (NCBI taxonomy): Eukaryota > Viridiplantae > Streptophyta > Magnoliopsida > Malpighiales > Erythroxylaceae > Erythroxylum > Erythroxylum pelleterianum. Next base: position 7,151,777 of record JAOQMR010000006.1, on the reverse strand, counting down.
GGACACACTCTGCTCCTGGTTCGGAGGCACCTAGTGTGTAGCACGAGGTGCCACCTCCTCCTCCCCCTATGCCTGCTATGGATCCGCAATTCTTTCAAGCCTTTGCCCAGGCCTTTACTTATGCCATGGGCCAAGAGTCACAGGCTCCGGTGCCAGCTCCAGTGGTTAGGGGTGGGCAGTATGATAATCTCCGCAAGTACGGAGCGGTAGATTTTAGCAGAACGACAAATCCAGAAAAGGCTGAAGCCTGGATGAAGAGGACCGAGAGGGTACTATTTCAGATGAAGTGCTCAGATGAGGAGAAGTTAGACTATGTAGTTAGTTTGTTACAGGGAGACGCACTGCATTGGTGGGAATCAGTGCCTCATAGTCAGGCTATGCCTCCAGTGCTGTCATTGAGAGATTTCGAGGATGTGTTCGGGAAGAAGTACCTCTCCCGGGTGTATGTTCAAGAGAAGGCCAGGGAGTTTTTGAATCTTACTCAGCGGGATATGACCGTGGGTGAATATGAGCTAAAGTTCACCCATCTTTCCAGGTATGCAACTAACATTGTGGCCAATCAAGAAGACAAGTGTCGCAAGTTAGAGGGAGGTCTCCATCTGGGGATCAGGGAGAAGGTGCTCATTCATAACTTCTGTGACTACCAACAGTTGGTAGATGCGGCACTCCAGGCTAAAAAGCTGGAGAATATCAGACAGGAGGTGAGTAGGAAGAGGAAGACTAGAGGGCAGTTTTCCGAGAAAGGGGTGAGTGCTCCGATAGCTGACAGGGGTGACAAGAGCTCCCGCACTCAGGGTCAGGTGGGGAGTAGTTCCACCAATAGGAGCAAGCAGTCGAGGGCAGTGTAAGTGCAAGCCTCCCCATTAGGAGGAAATAGCAGAATAGAGAGAAGTAGGAATTTAAACCCTCAATGTGAGCATTGTGGGAAGTTGAACAGGGGAGAGTGCTACAAGTTATTGGGAGCATGTTTCAGATGTGGAGAAAAGGGGCACATGATCAAGGACTGTCCTCAGATGTCTAGAGGGAAAAGGTCACAGTTTCATGTCGCAAGAAGAGCAGAAACAGTGGGAACCAGGCCAGCTGCTGGGGTGGGATGTTCTGGATCGGTAAAGAAGCCTTTTCCTCCAGGAAGATCGAGGGGTCAAGCTCAGGCTCGAGTGTTCGCTATGACAAGGGAGGAAGCTGCAGCCGCACCTGAAGTTGTCACGGGTATAGCTCAGCTCTTTAATTCTGCAGTTTATGTTCTAATTGATTCTGGTTCCACACATTCCTTTGTTTCGGCAAGCATGACTTTTCCTGGTGTGATTTCAGTGCCTTTGGATGACTTTTTGATTGTTAGCATTCCTTTAAGGAGGAATGTGATAGTAAGTCGAATTTTTAGAGACTGTCAGCTCTTCATAGACAGGTCTAGACTGGTAGTGGACTTTCTACCTCTAGACCTAAAGGGGTTAGATGTCATTATGGGGATGGATGTTATGGACAAATATCGGGCGAAGTTGGATTGTGGTCTTAAAGAGGTTGAATTTGATCTGGGCAACGGTAAGAAGGTGCTTTTCGGAGGGGACAGAAAGTCACCACCGCCAAGAATTATCTCGGCTTTATTAACTGACAAAATGATGGGAAAGGGGTGTGAAGGCTTCTTGGCATATGTTGTGGACTCTAGTGTGAAGGAAAGCAGATTAGAGGATTTTCCCATTGTAAGGGAATTTCCTGATGTGTTCCCAGAGGAATTACCTGGGTTGCCACTAGTGAGGGAGATCGAGTTTGCAATTGATTTGATTCCCGAAACAGCCCCCATTTCTATCCCACCTTACAGGATGGCTCCAGCTGAATTGAAAGAGCTTAAGGAACAATTGGAAGAGTTGTTAGAGAAGGGGTTCATAAGGCCGAGTTCGTCACCTTAGGGAGCACCGGTCTTGTTTGTTAACAAGAAGGATGGATCGTGGAGGATGTGTATTGATTACCGGAGACTCAACAAGATGAATGTTAAGAATAAGTATCCCTTACCTCGGATAGATGACTTGTTTGATCAGCTGTAAGGAGCAACGGTCTTCTATAAGATTGATCTCAGGTCTGGCTATCATCAACTCCGGATTAAGGAGTCTGATGTAAGCAAGACAGCCTTCAGAACATGGTACGGGCATTATGAATTTTTATTTATGCCTTTTGGACTGATCAATGCTCCAGTTGCTTTCATGGATCTTATGAACAGGGTCTTTAAGGAGTTTTTGGATCAGTTTGTGATAGTATTCATTGATGACTGGTGTATTCAAAGAATGCAAGAGAACATGAGGAGCGCCTGAGAATAGTATTGCAGAGATTGAGGGAGAGGGAGCTTTATGCCAAATTTAGTAAATGTGAATTTTGGCTTCATAAAGTAGTCTTCCTTGGACATATTATTTCTGAGAAGGGGGTGCATGACGATCCAAAGAAGATTGAAGTTGTAGTGAATTGACATACCCCGATCACATTGACTGAAGTGAGGAGTTTTCTGGGTCTAGCAGGTTACTATAGGAGATTTGTGGAAGGATTCTATATGATTTCTGCTCCACTAACTAAGTTATTTAGAAAGAATCAGAAGTTTGTGTGGAGTGATGAATGTCAGAAAAGTTTTGAGGAGCTCAAGCACGGAATGACAAGTGCTCCAGTTTTGACTTTACCCTCAGCAGAGGAAGGTTATACAGTGTTTAGTGATGCTTCAAGAAAGGGGTTGGGTTGTGTACTAATGCAAGGAGACAAGGTAATAGCATATGCCTCGCGGCAGCTAAAGTCTTATGAGTTAAATTAGCCGACCCATGATTTAGAATTGGCAGCTATGATTTTTGCTTTAAAGATCTGGAGACATTATTTGTATGGGGTTCAGACGAAGGTTTTTTCTAATCATAAAAGTCTTAAGTACCTTTTGAGTCAGAAGGAGCTGAATTTGAGACAGAGGAGGTGGATTGAATTGCTTAAGGATTATGATTTGTTGATTGAGTATCATCCAGGCAAGGCCAATGTCATAGCAGATTCCATGAGTAGGAAGTCTTCCATAGCCCATGTTCAAGCAGTTTATCTGCCGCTATTGGAAGAGATGGCCAAGCTTAGAATCAGTTGGAGGCAGGAGGACCCTGATTGTGTTATTGCCACCTTTAGAGTGGGGCCGATACTCAGAGAAAGAGTTAGGTAGTTACTAGCACAGGATGCAGATTTGAGTAAGCTCTGAGAAGAGATTCAGAAGGGTAAGAAGTCTGAAGTGGTAGTGAGAGATGATGGACTCATGACTGTAGGGAATCGGCTCTACATCCCAAATGTCAAGGAGGTGAAGGATGAGATACTGGATGAGGCATACAATGCGCCTTATGCTATGCACCCAGGTAACACCAGGATGTACAGAGATCTAAAAGAGCATTTATGGTGGAAAGGCATGAAGAAAGTTGTGGAAGATTATGTAAGTAAGTGTCTAGTGTGTCAGCAAGTCAAACCTGAACACCAGGCACCCTCATGCAAGTTAAGGCCATTGTCCATTCCTGAGTGGAAGTGGCAAAGGGTGACTATGGACTTTCTGATGGGGTTGCCCAAGACCAGTAAGAAGCATGATGCCATATGGGTTATTGTGGATAGATTGATGAAGTCAGACCATTTTCTGGCAATCAAACAGACCGATTCTCTGCATGTGCTAGCTAAGAAGTACATTGATGAGATTGTGAGACTGCATGGGATTCCAGATTCTATAGTTTCTGACAGGGGTCCTCGATTCACTTTGAGATTTTGGGGAAGTTTGCAGGAAGCTTTAGGAACTATGTTGAATTTTAGCACTGCTTTCCATCCTCATACAGATGGACAATCTAAGAGGACCATTCGGACCCTTAAGGGAATGCTCAGGGCATGTGTGATGGATTTTAGAGGAGCTTAGGATGAACATTTGCCATTGATCAAATTTGCTTACAATAATTCGTATCATTTGAGCATTCAGATGGCTCCATATGAAGCTCTGTATGGGAGGAGATGTAGGACTTTAGTATGTTGGGATGAAGAAGGAGAAAGGAAACTTTTGGGTCCAGGGTTGATTCAGTTGACTGTTGACAAGGTCAAGTTGGTTAAGAAAAGGCTTAAAGAAGTTCAGGACAGGATGAAAAGTTATGCAGATGCTCACCGAAAAGAAATGGAGTATGACGTCGGCAAAAAAGTCTTCCTTAAGACATCTCTTTGGAAAGGGGTTATGAGATTTGGCAAGAAGGGTAAGTTGAGTTCAAGGTATGTGGGACCTTATGAGATTCTTGAGAGAATTGGCTCGTTAGCTTACAGGTTAGCTTAGCCACTTGAGTTATCACAGATTCATGATGTTTTTCATGTATCCATGCTAAGAAGGTATAGATCGAATCCTTCTCACATCATTCAGACTACTGAAGTTCAGTTGAGCGATGATCTGAGTTATGAGGAGATTTCAGTGGAGATTTTAGACACTAAGGAGAAGGTCCTTAAAAACAAGACAGTTCAGCTAGTCAAAGTCCTATGGAGAAACCATTCGGTGGAAGAGGCCACGTGGGAGCGGAAGCGATGAAAGAGAAATATTCGCACCTCTTCAATGACTCAGGTAATAATTTCGAGGACGAAATTCTTTTAAGAGGGGGAGAAATGTTGGCCCCAAATTCTTTTCCTATTGCTTAAGCATGATTTCAAATTATTTTTGAGATTTTTTATTGATAAATTTTTCTTGGGTTAGCGTTTAATTAAAATGTCAATTGTTGGAAGATTTATTTCTTAGAGTGATGGAATTAGAGGTTATTAAATTGGAGAAATTAAATTTAAGTTAGAGTGTGGTAGGTTGTTAGTTAAATTGAAAGAATAAGAATGTGTAAGGGCATTGTTAGAAGTTTACTTAAGTTAGGAAGACATAAGGCTTTTAAGGAGGGGCTTTTTGGTCTTTTAAGCTTCATTAAATGAAAGAAACCATTTGTCTTGTGTTAGGAGAAGAGAAGCAACGAAACTTACAAAGAAAAGGAGAGTGAATGGTTTCGGTGGAGGAAAGAAGAGAAGAAGAAGAAGAAGAAGATAGCTTAGGGTTTTGATTTTTTTTTTTTTTTGCTTTGGAAGTGTGATTCTAAGAGTTTTTCAAAAAGGAAAAACAAAGAGGAAGATTAAGTCTCCCATTAGAGGCAAGAAGCAAAATTCGTGGGTGGCTTTTGGAGGTAAGTTGTTTTCAAATCTTTTGATTTTTGAAGGGGGTTTTAGTTCCAAAGGCTTAGGAAAATCATGGCTATGGTTGTTCTAGGATGAAAGTCATGTTTTGTTTCATTAGGTTTTTCGATTTTTAAGATTTCTATTGATTAGGGTTTTGTGATTTTGAAGAAGAGCAAAGGAGGCAAGAGGAGCTTGAGGAAAGGGATTTGGAGCAAGCCTAAAGCAAAGGATTTTAAGGTGGGTAATACATTTATAATTGAGAAAATGAGCTTGTACCATTTACTTTCATTAAATGACATTTGTTGCTTCCCAACAACTTTAAAATTTGGCTTTTATTACTCTTTAGGATGGTTTGGAATTATACCATATGTCTTTTGCTTGGGAATGAATTGCGAGAATGTATTCTTATTGTGTTGATGATTCTGAAAAGAATCTGAAAGTGATTTTTGAAAGAAGGCAATGGTTATAAAATTGCTTTTAGGAAATATGTCATTTTGGCCATTATGCTTGAAAAATGTGATATGTATGTTTATATGGGTTTGTGGTGGTCCCTTAAGTGAGTCAAGTGCACTTGTCTTAGGCTTTTCTCGCCTACCCGCTAGTAGCATGAAGCTCCTCACGGCCTCCCATAAGTTCACGGCTACACATGATTGCTACGCGGAAATGTGTAATACGTTCTATTTGGATCCACCTGAATCATTTCCGATGTGCTTATGTGATATGATTTGCAATTGTTTGAATTTGATACATTCGTTATGTTGGTTTTGTAAATTGTTTGATCAATTGTAAAGTTTGGAAAACATTGTGACATGAGTTTTATTAAGATCAAGTTTGCTTTGGAAATACATGATTCAAGGATTTTGCTTGTGGTTTTGATTGCAATTGTGTTACTCACGAGCCGTTGAGCTCATACCCCCCATCTCTTTCCTCCCCATCCACAGGCGACGAGCAAGAAAATGAATGACCGAACCAAGGTCGAGGCGTCACTCCCGTTTGTTTTTTAATTTGAAGCTATCATTTGTAAACAAGGCTTTAGATGCATTTTTGGAGCAAAAATCATGTTCATGTATCTTCTATATATTTTGAACTTTTGAGACTTTGTTGCATTGGGGCTAAAAATTCCCACTAAAGCCTTGTAAGAACTCACATTATGATAATAATGAAAGATATTTGGGTTTTATTGTGTTTTGCCAATGCTTGTTTCAAATGTGATTTTGCATGGTTTGGTAAATGTCCATAAAGGTAAGTTTGTGTGTGCTGTGGTTGGAGGCAAATTCTAGGCTGATGTGGATTGAATGGGATTGAGTAGCCTTCTTGAAAGTTATAGAGGACTTTCATAGCCTTCCAATGATGCATAATGTGCTATTTTTGGATGTGGTGGTTGGAAGATGTGAGTAGTTGAAGTTGAGTGCAGATGCTGTCAAATTTTGGACTGATGTGTTCATAGGATAGGTTTTGTGTATGTTGTGCTTGGAGGCAAATTCTAGGCTGATGTAGAATGAATGGGATCAAGTATCCTTCTTAAGAGTTGTAGAGGAGCTTCATAGCTTTCCAATGATGTATAATGTGCTATTTTTGGATGTGGTAGTTGGAAAATGTGAGTTGTTGAAATTTGGTATAGGTGCTATCAAAATGGCCAATTTCTGACAGAAACATTGAGTCAATATTTTACCATGATAGAGTTAGAAATTGTTCTTAGGATCTTCATGGAAGTTGTAGAACATTCTTTTACCTTTCCATTGATACCAAGTTTGTAAAATTTGGAGCTCTGGATCAAAAGATATGAAAGTTGGAAGATAGGAGGTTGGACTAGTTTAATGCTCGGCCAGCCTAGCGAGCGTTTGGCGCGCGAGCACACGGGCGATTGCCTCGATTTCTGCCGATTCCTGATTTTTCTTACCGATTTCTGACCTCCCTTCACTTTTTGGCCCATAACTTTTTCGTTTGACCTCCGATTGACCCGATTTTTGAAGCGTTGATTTCCTAAGACATTTTTCTACCTCTCAATAAAGATGTACAGGCTTTGATATTAATTTGGAAAATATGGATCAAATCAAAGTGAGAGGATCGGATAAAAGAGTATGAGTGGATATTTTTCTGAACAAACTTCAGTCTTTTGGCGATATCTTTATTTGTAAAGCTTCAATCGAGTTGATTCTTGTTTCTAAGCAAACTAGAGGCATGGAGCTACAACTTATATGCAGGAGTCAATTTCCAATTTAAGCCCTAAGACTTTCAATTTTTGGATTGCATTGGGATGTAGTTTCAGTCTTGGTTTGAATTTTAGCCCATAAGTGTTTTGTCCAATACTTCTTTATTTTTGAACCAAATTGAGCATTTTTGGTGTCGTTAGGAACTTAGTGAAATGAGCAACAAATGTTGTGAAGAAGTCTTATTGAAATTCCTTTATGAGCTTTCCCAAAATCTATTCGGAAGTAAGTGAGATGAGTTTGTTTTTGAGGTTTGACCTGGTGAGGGCCCACCAACCTAATGGGATGCACGCCTAGATGTCACATAGGACGTCAGCACGGGACTCGCAAGGGAGGAGGACCCAACAGTTGGTTGGGGAACTGGCTATTTGAAGTTCCAACTCCACCTCCTTGTTGAAAGCTATTAGGAGCTCTACCTTCTTCATTTCTCCAACTGAATCGAGGATTAGCCTTCCATCCTTCATTATATGTGTTGGAGTATAGATCCCACTTCTAATTCGTCCTTCCTTGATATACTGCTGACACCTCTACATACCTTCCTGGGCAGACACTCGATATGTGCATAACCGACCCATAAGTTTCACAACTGGGTGCAGTAAGATCCATTGAAAATGATGGGTGATGCACATTCAAATTCTTCAATTCGGCAGTTATGAAAGATAGTTATCCTGTTCTCCAATGAATCCACCTTCGATTCCAGACTTTCCATTCTCTTGGCTTGAGCTGTTAAAGGTCCCAGTTCATGCACTCCTCTGGAATCTCTCACACTGTACTGTTGATGATTGAGAGCCATTTTCTTAATCAAGTCCCACGCTTCCGACACCGTAAGGTCAATCAACGATCCTCCAAATGCCGTGTTTAGCATACCTTTCTCTTGACTCTTCAACCCATCATAAAATTATTGCACCATGCTCATCAGGAATTTGGTGATGGGGGCATCTTGATGGTAGGTATTGGAAGCGGTTCCAATAATCATACAGAGACTAGTCATAATCTTGCCTTGCTGAATAAATTTCCTTCCTCATTGATGATGTCCTGGAGGCTGGAAAATACTTCTCCAAAAAGGCTTTCCTCAAATTGGCCCATCTATAATAGGCATTCGCTACATGCCTCCAGAGGCTCATGTACCACTCCCGTGCCTTTCCTTCCATGGATAGATGAAACACCTTCCAAAGAACTTGGTCCAATGATGCTCTTACTGGCTTCATACTCTGACAGATCATTGACAATGACTGTAGGTGCATGTATGGATCTTCTCCTGCCAAACCATGAAATTTAGGAAGGGAATTAATCAACAAGCCTTTAACTTCAAAATTAACATCAAAATTAGGGCAAGCAGCAGTAAATGGGTCATGGTTAACGTCTGAAGTTGTCGCTTCCCTAATAGTCCTTAGTCTTTGGTTCTCATTATTCTCTCCTATTCTCTCGTGCTCACCATTTCCTCCATTATCTGCATTCCTAGGTTAGTTTGCAGGAAAGTTAGGACTTGGCATAAAGTTGGGATTCTCAGCTATATTCTCTTCTTCTTGTTCAACTACCCTATGTCTCTCTTGTTCTTTCCTCTCTTTCCTAATCTTTCTTAAATATCTCTTTATTTCAGGTTGGAAAGGTACAAGTCTAATTTCCCTGGGCATGCATAAGAACCATTCTAAAAGAAAAGAAATTGTAACAAAATTTTACTCACAATCACACAAAGTCAAGCAAAAAGTGAAATGTGATGGATGCGAGTGTATGAGTGCATAGATGTATGTATTAGTGTGTGTATGTGTGAAAAGATTGCTAAGTATGGAAAATCAAAGTATGAAAGTATGCTTTGTTGGTGTTTCTAAATGTATGCTTATGCAAAGGAAAATTAAAATCTATACTATGGACAAGTATGAAAATTAAACTATCCGAAATGCAATGTAAAAGCAAAGATTTCTATTATCAACGGCAAATAAAGATGACAATGGCTAACCTACAGAAAACCAATTTCTTGGTTCCCCGGCAACGACGCCATTTTGATCGACTCTGTCGTTCGATCTTAAGGTCAATCCCTTGGAAATCGAGTCAAAAATTTAAATTCCAAGGATTGCAGTATAGGATGCAACCTCAGGTCGTCTCACTTAGTTGGAACCTAACGAAAAAGGTTTAAGCTAGTCTAATTGTCAAAAATGCAAATTAAGTTGATAAAAAGGGGGTTTGGATCATTGGTATGAATTAAGGAAACTTGACTAAACTAGAAAAGAATGTATAAAACGTATTTTTTGAATTTTTGGGAAATTAGAAGTTTAAAATTCAAACAATAATCGAATATGATAAAGTCCTCTTGAAAACAAGCTTAGGCTATCACAGTTCAAAGCAAATTTCCAGGGAGTGAAATCTACTAAGTTTTCGATTAACAAACCTTAAAAAACTCTTTAAGTCCAAGGTTTTAATCAATGAACTCCATTTCTTAAAACCTTGTTAAATGCATCTTAGTGTGCGAAATGGACAAGTTAATGCAAGTGGTCGATTGGATCAAGCATAATCTCAATATCAAATACAACTAGGCAGATAAAGAGCACTAACACAATCACCAAAAGACATATATGAAACATCATATATTAAGCATCAAGGTTCTACATATAACCAAATCCATAATACAAGACATTGTTCAACACTTGATTAAACTCTAACCAAGCTAATTTAACTACACAATAGTAAATGCTAACTCAGAAATTTATAACAATGCAGTTAAACGTGACAATGTAAGATTAACTCCCCTTTGAAGCCCAGTGAACTCAAGCCGATGCTACATTTTCAAGAGGAAATGTTGGACTAGCCGCTCATGACTCTGGACCCTCTCATGACTGCTGAAGCTCCGGTATCACCCATACTAGCAATAGAGACTGGCGGTGGAGTTGACAATGAAGTGATCGGCGGTGGCAGACGATGGTCGTAGATGAGAAGTGATAAGGGTTATCGATGGTCGGTTGAAGGTTATGTCTCTGCTGCCTCCGAATGTTCTATCCAAAGATGATATGTTTCTAACCTAATTTGATAAGATTTTAAAGGATGGGTCGCGGGTTGGGTCGATATAGTGAGAGAATTTTCCAATTAAAGTCTGGTATCCAACTGCTCATCGTGGCGATGAGGGAGCTACGCTGCGGCGTACACTTTCTAGATCGCTCGCCGCGGTGGAGTAATTAATCTACGCCGCGGCGAGATGTTGCATGATGGTGGGCCGCGACGAGATGATTAGTTTACGCTGCGGCGTGCTTTCTTCTTCATGCACCGCGGCGTGTCATGGAACTCACGTCCTGTTGACTCATCCGATCTGACTCCTTTATCCCCTACAATATAAAATAACAATTTGCAGTATCAATTGTCCTTAGAGAAATTATAATGCAATTCATGTCTATTTGTAACAATTTTTATTAACAAATTGCATAAAATGTAAACTCACAGGCAAGGATTAATTTAAGCACAAAATCAAGAATTAAGAGTCAAAAAGTATATTAAAACTATGAAAGTGTAGCCAATTTATATGGTAAACTTGGGCTCAATCACATACTGAGTAATTTAAAACTCAAACATCTTATTGTGGATAAAAATAGAGTCCACCTTCGAATGAAGCTTCCTAATCTCCTCCTTTAATTTGTTGTTTTGTTTGGATTGAGTGGTAAGGGAGTTTTTAAAAAAGAACCTTAAGCTTGATTTTTGAGGAGGGGCATTTAATGTTTTAGGATAGAAACTAGGTGGCTGCTTATTTTGAAATACAATGTTAAAATTATTTTTATAAGAGAGATTATGGTTGTTTCTCTAAATAGCATTATAGGTTTTTGAAAATGGGCCATTCTTCTATTTAGGATTGTTAATGAAGTTAACTTGTTCCAAAGAAGGGTTATAAGTAAACTAGTTCCTAATTGGTAGTTTTTAACTAAGTGTTTTCAGGATCCACAAATGCAACTAACCATATTAGTAACACCAATAACATTGGCATTCTTATTATCAAACTTTTAGGATAAGTCATCTACTTTAGCAGTAAGACAATTCAAAGCATCCAAATCATTCGTACCTATAATCTTCTTAGGAATGGCCCTTTTGCTTGACCATTTGTAATGATTCTAAACTATGTCCCTATGAGGTTATATGCCTCATCCATTGTCTTATTCATTAAGGCTCCACTAATAATAGCATCTACAAAGATATTTATATCTTAGGTCATTTCATTGTAGAAGGTCTAAACTATTAGACATTTCTCTAAACCATAGTGGGAACAAAACATCAACAACTCCTTGTATCTCTCTTACATCTCGTATAAGGACCAGCCTTCCCTTTAAGAAAAGGTGGTGGTTTGGTTTCTTATCAATAAGTCTTGCTTAAAGGAAAATATTTTTCCAAAAATGTGTGAGAGAGTTAATTGAAGGTAGTGATTGACCCACTAGAAGGGCCTATAACTATGCTTTAGCTTTATGGTGGCATGTCGTAACGCTACGCCAAAATAAACTAGACCTACTACTATAGTAGTAGTGAGTCTACGTTGATCCTATAGAGAGTGTACATAAAGCTTTCGAAATGAAAATAATTGATGTTTAGGTTATGGGGGGTTGGTATCGAACAAGAAAATAAAAATGAAACTAAACTAGTAAAGACAAATTAAAGAAAACATGCAAAAATGATGAAAATTGACGAATGTGTTAGATGCTCGGTTCTTTGTTTCAATCTTGGTCTATACCTAATTAAACATATTTCATTGAATTTTTGTCTTCACATATCTCTTTGAACTATTGGTCATAGACTAACAACAAGCTCTATTAATCCCGATTTTTCCTTAAGTCATAGTTAATTAAGAAGAGCTTGTTAATTAATGCTAGTTATTGGATAGCTTAGGAGATGCTCTCTAAATTTAATCGAACAGTCGCCTTACAAACTAGAAAAATATATCAGTGTAAGCAATAATCACACAAGCTCAGACTATTTAACCTAGGTTACATTATCACTAATGATTTAATACCGTTAGTTGCCACATATAACTTCAAGCACAACTATTATGTATCGCGTTCAAATTCTAGCAATGGGTTTTCATGAAAAACGGTTAAATAGAGCATCAAATCATTCTCATACTAGAGCATCAAATCATTCTCATTCTCATAGAGCATCAAATCATTCTCATACAAGATAACGTAATCAATCCAAAAAGAAAGTAAGAATAACAAACATAATGAAAAATATGCTTAACTGGGTTTATCGACATTGAAGTCACCGTCGAACTTGCGTCAGGACATCTATCCCTTCATCTTCTCCATGAGTATTCAAACATCAGCCACTCTCTTCATTTTTGCTTCAAAAATAAAGAGAAAATGGTGAAGAAACTGTTGTTCAGTTTTGCCCATTTTGCTTCAACTCTCGCACCATTTTGAACACCGAAGAGAGTAATGAATCAACTTCCTTCTTGCTGTAGCTATCTTGGTTCTACTACCTCTTCCAAACAAGATGAGACAACGTAATAGCTACTTTCGCCTTGTCAAAACCGAGAGCTCTTTGGAATTTTCCAAAACAGAAACATCACCCCAATGAAGACACACCTTGCTGTCACCAAGTTGTTGCCTTTATATGAAAAATGTAGGGATAAAAAATGGGACAATTTTCCACACTCTCCCTAGGTTATTCCCAAATAAAAACACGCCCTTTTTCCTTCACCATCAATTTGCTTTTACGTAAAAAACTGTGTTTAAATTTGTAAGGTGTCAAGTGCTCACAGTGGTGTGTCATTGGCCGTTAGCACAATCTTTATTATCTTTCTTTTTGGCTTCATTATATGGATGGCTCTTCTCACGTGAATGATAGATATCCTATGGTGTGTGTAGTGTATCACATGAATGTCCCATGGTGAATGTGGTGTGTCATGTAAATGTCCCATAATGTGCTTGCATGGGACGTCTTACATGGGTAGCTTGCTTGGGCTGTAACATTTTAATGCATTGTCTCACTTGCTTCATAATCTTCTTCTTCTTCTTGCTCCATGAAGATAAGTGAGTGTGAATTTTCAGAAAATGACCCAAATATAGTGCTTTCAACCCACTTTAGCTCCTTCACTTCTGAATTGTGCCTAAAACCATATATGAACTAAAGTGAGTATCTTAAGCATTTTCGTATCATTAATCACCAAGTGTTATTGAATAAATATACAATCAATTAAGCGCATATCACTTTCTCCCTCAAATAGAGGGAACAACTGAACCTCAATTGTATTTTAGGATCTTCAACCGATGAACCTCTAAACTGATTCTACTGCATCATAGACAACAAAGAGGATTTTAGCTCAAAGTTAGCAACTTCAACGTTGGGCCACATAATGCCCTGGGCATTTGATATGTGATCATGTTGTTCGAGCTTTAAAATTTATAAACCCTCAAATATTGGAAGCACATGGGTCACAACTGTAGTATAAGAGGTGTCGATCTTACAAGGAGGGGGGACTAATCTAATCCTAAAATCTAAGGCTAGAAAAACTATAAAACTGAAAATAAAAGATGCAACTAGAATTAATTACGAGAATTGAATTCAACTAATCAAATTAGAAATTAAACATAAAAGTATTAACAACTGAGCAATATGCAATCACAATAGAAATCAACCTAAGGAATTTACCAATTTATGAGAAAGGAAATTTTACTTATCATTAATGCTAACCTAGCCGATTATGTGTCAATGGAGTGCTGGTTCTAGATATCCTAAGGCTGATTACTCTCTCCCAAGTTATAACCATTAAACCCTAAATTATAAAACCTAATTAGATTATGGAATTTGTAATCTCTCAATTCACATATTATCCAAATCCCTAATTAGATCTGAAGCACTTTAATAAATTATTGGAGTATAACGCGGGATCTCTCTCTATACAATTACTAATATGATTTTTCACGATTTCTATGAAATCGCCTAACTCTCATTAATCCGATTTAATCATTTTTCATTCAGTTCACCCTTTTAGTTTATTAGCGAATTATTCCAGAACACAATCAAATCACGACATTCATCTAATAAACACAATTGACTAAATTATCATTAAGTCAAAATAAAATCCTAAAGGAGAGTTTAGAACATCATCAATATTCTAAATCTTATCATCATACTATCCATCTTAATTCTATACATAAATAAAATCGAAACAAAAAGGAAACAAAACTTGGAATAGACGATGGAAGGTAGCGACATCAGAAACCTCCTGATCTTGGAAGTATGTCGAGTCAACTTCGTCTTCCTTTTCTTCCTCTTCCTTCTTCTTCTTTCTCTCTCTCGATATTCTCTCTTTAGGGTTTCAAGTGTGGATGCACGAAAAACCCCCTTTCTCTCCTCTTGTTGTTCTTTAAATAGTCTTTTGTATTTTAGGTAACCCTAGGGGTTTTCAAGGTCTGAAAGGTTCAAAAAGTTCCTCGAAACATGAAGTTCGTAAGCGTCTGTGCGTAGGCCCAATGCAGGCCACAATCGTGGCTTACATATGAGATTCCACGATCATGGGCCATTCCTAGAGCTTCTGTCATAATCGTAGCATGCAGGTTAGGATCATGGGCCTGTGTTATGGCCTAGGTTCCCTCTAAAACTCCTACGTTCTTCGATATTAACCCTGAAACACTAGCAAACGCATCAAGGTACCTCAAAAACATAATATTTAAGCTCAAAAGCTTTTACTAACCTATAAAAAACTTAAAACATAAATAACTAACAAACTAACACAATTCTAACCTACTAAATGATCAAATTAACGACTAAACACATATCAAACTATGCCCTAAAACACGATGCAACTTACACTTATCAAATCTCCACACTTAAACATTTGTTTATCCTCAAGCAAACAAAACAAAGAACAACATAAAATCATAAAGCACATAATACAATGATGAAACAATGGCTTTAACTTCGTGAAACAAATTTGACTTTAAACATAATCATTCAAGTTGTTCCAAATTATTAACATGTAAAATCTGTGTCTAGGAACTCTAGACTAAATGTACATATCAATCAAAACTTATATGTCAAGTTTATTCACCCCTTTCAATTGTACGCACACATTAATAATTATTTGGTCAATCAACTCTATAACTACTCCTAAGTAAATTTTCATGAAAAGTTAAGCTACATACAAGTTTGGTAGGTTTTATTAGAATTATTACCTTTTTTGGACATGGACTTAGTCTTTTTACACAGAGACAAACATTAGTGATGAATGTCGATCTGGTTACTTGACTAAGTCATGTTTTTAGTAAGTTGCTTGGTTGACGCGTTTTTGTAGGAAAATCCCGGTGTGTCCATCATATGAACACGGTGCGGAAAACAAAAATTTTTGTTCTGGGACCTTCCCGAA
>JAOQMR010000006.1:7118389-7130562 GCA_027563865.1 Erythroxylum pelleterianum | reverse complement strand
ATATATATTTTCTTTTAAATTTTTTTTTTCAGGGGGGGCATTTGCCCACCCTCCCTTCTATGTAGCTTCGCTACTGCTCACATGTGAGTGGGAGTGCTGAGAATACTCACGTGTAAGCGTCCAACATTAAAAAATGAGAGGAAAGAAAACTGACATATAATCTTAGTAGGCTACTCTACTTATGGCCAATTAATTTTAGGATGAAACTTTTCTTGAGCTTATACGTGGTCTAACTTTCTTTCTTCCGTAGAAACATTACAAATTCTAATATCACCTAATTTTCAAGTTAGTTGTGCCGAGTTAAGGGATTTGAACATTTTTGGCACAGGAAGTTGCCTGGAATCTGGGAGGTTGTACACACACAGGGACTCCTACAAAGTAATCAAAGTAAACTGGTTGAACTTTGAAGTTCTTATGCTAAGAAATTTCCTACCACGAGGAAGAGAAACTGGAATATCATTGGCCCAAAATAGTATCGTAGCCTGCGTTGCCAGCATGTTTCCTCGTCAAAAATTTAAAGTTTGTCTTATCGGTGGACAGAGACAGAATTGGACGACTTGGCGTAGAATTCCAAAAACATATAAATTGGGCTCACATGATACAAAGAATCAGCAAGATTAATTACTGCAAGGAAACGGCAACTCACGAAACAATCTGCAGCCATCGATGTTGGCTGTAAGATAAGATTAACATTCGATTCATAGTCATATCCTTCTTGATTCTGTTGTTTCACTGATATTCTTTTCTTTCTGTTTATACAAGTATACATGATCTGATGATTACAGAGAACTTTGAAGAAAAACTAAAGAACAAATGACGAGTTGACCTGAACACAACTAGCTCATTAGCCCTAGTTGGCGACGATGATAACCCTCTCTCTCGTGCTCCTAGAATGAATCAAACCTTCGTCTGTTCTCTTGTGTCTTGGACGTAGCAACCTGGAAAAGAACCCACCTTTCTTTTGATTATCATCGTCACATACTTTATCTCTTCTCATTCTCGAAGTAAAAGCCAGTGATCTACTTTTGGTGAGCGCATTCTTGCCTCCGAACAAATACGAAAATGATGAGCCTTTTCCATTTGGGAAATATCGGTACTGGTGCATTGGAGTCGAATAAGAAGAATCGGAGCAAGACGAATAGTAAGAAGACAAAGAAGAAGAAGAAGATGAAGAGTAACCCTTTCTGGTACCCCTACCACGAGAGCTTGCAGTTAACAGGTGAGAGAGCTTTTCATTGAGACAAAGTGAACAAACCCCCGGTGCCTGCTGGTGCTTTGGGTGCTTCTTGCACCTACCATCAGGCTTTACACGACCCATGATAAGAAGTTCTTTTGATCTCTTAAACTTGTCCATTGTTGGAGCTCTTCTGTCTTTTTTGTGTTCAGAGAGGGTGTGCTGGTATCTATAAAGAGAAGAAGAGGGAGCTCAGGGGATTCTTCCATGAAGTATCATGGGAGGTTTCGTTGGAGCCTTCTTAAAAATAGCTTTTTTGACGGTTTGACGTGGAATTTGACAAGTTAGCTGTCAGACCCAAACGCACGGTTGTGATAAGGAGTGTAGTTTGTGGGTCCGCCTCCGACGGTGGCTGTGATCTTTATGCGTAGATTAAGTTAAGTGGTATGGAATGCAAGTAAACAAAGTCTAAGGAGGGCGGCTTGGATTGTATCTTTTTATTTATCCAAGACAAATGAAAAAAATTAAACAAATTTTAATAAAAAAGAAAATAAATAAATTGTAAATATTGAACATTTACTTTTAATTAATCCATAATCTTTGGCCTGTGCAAATTAACTGTATCAATTTTAAATTATGGTATTAAACAACGAAATTGCGATAATTAATCTCAGAACAAAATTAAAAATAAGCAAAAGAGCCAAAGCACCAATTTATTATCTAAATAATATACTTATGCCGTGTCAAACATTAACAATGGGCAGAAAATGTGACACCTGGTCTAGTCTTCTTTTCTGTTGGTGAACTGATGGTGGTGTTCACGCATGCCTTGTCTATCGGGGACTTGTAGAGAGGAATAAGTCTTCATTTCATTGTGGAATACCGAAATTTACAATTGGAAAGAGGAAAAGTCAAGTTTGAAACCATCAGGCACGCAACCACTTGTGAGTTACAGTAATATATGTTCCAGTTACAGTTAGAACTTAGAACCCAAAAAAACAAAAAAAAAAAGAGAGGATAAAACTGTCTAACTATGTCTGGTTGGTTTGGTACAAATTAAGTTGAATGAGATTCAATGTTGTTAGAAACTGAGGAGCAGATGCAAAATCCAAGACGTGAACACTGTTACTGAATATATAAAACTAATTAAGTTGGCCTCACACAATAGTTTAAGCTATTGTGGTGAAACGGTCACTTAATATAGTATCAGAGCCTTTATGACCAAGTGCTCATAAGTTCAAATCCTACCACTTACCTATTATTCAGCACAAAGTAGAGTGGATCTGTGCAAGTTTCAAGCCCAAAGAGCTTTCACTTGAGGGGATATATTAGTGAATATATAAAACTAATTAAATTGGCCTTACACAACAGCTTAAATTATTGTGGTGAAATGATCAGTTAACAAACACAAAACAGGCATTTTTTAAAAAATGTCCCACTTCCCAGTATTACTGGTGGAGATGCGGCTACGGTGGCCAGATCACTTGTAAGAGCTCCCATGGTTCCAGATAAGTCACAAGTTAAAAAGAAAAGAAAAGAAAAAAGGGGTTGTTAGACTCAATAAATGTGTCCTAAGTAAGTTTGGTGAGAAATAAAAATTGGACAGAGGGACGCGCTTGACAGTTGAGTTGATCGGAAGGCTAGAAATATTTTACAGCCTCGAAAACCCATCCTGTTAGGTTTCAGTAAGCGTATCGATGTTTAGAAGCTTCATTGCGTTATGTTTTATGAAGATGAAGATGCTGCCCAAACACGCCCTTAGTTGCAGCAATGCATCTTTTGTTCTTTTAGCACGTCTGCCCTTAAGACTTGGCCAAAAGTTGTCGCAAAGCATTTCTGTTGCTTTCTAGCAGAAGAAAAGCATTTGTAGCTTTAGCTATCAAAATTATTGAAGAAAAAGTCACCCCATAGGTTCAGAATAAGCAACGTCTGTCCACCAATTAAAGAAAATCAATCAGCATTCCTGACAAAGAAATAAAAAACTTATAAATAAAGATTTATGGGAGCAATAATAGCTTCTCTTATATTACCTTTGTGTTTTCTTTTTTCTTTTTAAATTCAAACATATTATTTTGTTCAATTAAAGTTTCTTAATTTTTATAATAAAATAGCTTTGATTTTTCCATTATAATATTTTATTATTAACTCAATAAATATTAGTTAGATATTTAATGTTAGCTACAAAAAGAATTATGATTAACATAACTTTTATTACTTTATTTGAAAATAATTTTTTAATTATTTAATAAATTTATTTAAATTTATAAAATAATTAAATTTGAATTTTCAAAAAATTATAAACTAAAAATATTTAAAAATTTTAATACTCAATTTATAAAAAAAAACATCAATTTTAATAAGTAAACTATATTTAGTAAATAAATACTACTTTACAAACAAAGTTTTATACATTTCTTATTTATGTACTATCCTGTTTTCATACTAAGGGTTAGAACCCTAAAATACGGTCGGTACATGTGAGATATCAACGAGAGATTAGAAAAGTGCATTTCATGCTCATGTATAATGTTAGCATACACACACATGAACTGGAATATTGCACACACTACAATGATTTGTTCATGCACTCATTTGATATTTTCTGGGTATAAATGATTGTTTTAATATGATTATGAAATGGATAGTGAATCTTTTTGCCTTAAAAATTGATCTGGTGAATTAAATTATTGATTTAGAATTTTTGATGAAGTTTGAGAATTTTCTAGAATTAAGGGTATTTTTGAACTAGAAAAAATATCAAGTGATAGAATAATTGATAAATGGTAGTAGAAATAAGAGTCAAATGGCAGTAATTTATTTTTAGAAATAACATTGGGATTTAATAATATATGTTGTTGAACATTGGGAGATAATTGGAGTAAAAATTGGAGACAAATGCATTGGTTGAGAAAGAAAACCATTAGAAACCATAAGGTGGTGACCTGTGCCATGCCACACACTCGCTCACGAGTCTTTTAATATTGAAATACCATTTTAATTGTTTTGCTTCTTGCTTTCTTCTTCTCTTCTTGACCTTCTTCGTTATCTTTGTCTTCCTCTCCTTCTCACAACACTTTCTTCTCCAAGCATCAAAGTTGAACCTTGCTTTCTTCCATCACTAGTTACTTCAAAGTTCTTGCTATCTTTTCTTCTTGATAAAGAACCCACCTATTCTACTTTGGCAAGATAATGATCGTGTGATTCAAGGAAAGCTAGGGTTAAGAGTGATTTGAAGATCTTGAAGCTTAAACAAGTAAGTAGTTTGTTATTCTTCTTGATATGTTGAGTGAAACATGCATGATGATAAATGTTCATGTTCTATTTTGAGGTGTGATCACGTGGATTATTGGTAGCTATTATAAAGATGAACTAAAATGAGTTTATAGCCAAAGAAAGGCTAGTGTAGTGTCTTAAAATGGGAGGAATTAAGGTGATAGTTAGAAGTGAAATGAAAGTGGAAATGAAGTTGAACATGTGCAGAAAGTTAATGATGAAGGTGTATATGTATATTTATGTTTTTAGTATTCATGATCAATCATGGACTATAAATTGTTTATGAATGATAATGAGTTGAGAATGAAGAGGAAATGAAATAGAAAAGATGATTTATGCATAAGATGTGTTAGATGTGAAATGTAGGAGTTAAAAATCTGGAAAAAGTAAAAGAAGAATTTCTGGAGTATGATAGCTGTAATGTTTTCATTGGACATGCATCTGTATTTTAGCGATATTTTGATTTGTAGACATCAAAATTGGATGATTTTTAGTTTGAATTAAACTAGAGACATATGACTATATTTTTCATGAGGAATATCATTTTAATTCTGTCTCTAATAGTTTCAAAATTTGTCTTGAAATTGAGTTTTGGATTCTGTCGCAGTTTGGGAATAGTGTGTAGTATTTTAGGTATAAATTGCATAATACTAAACCAAATTGTATGAAATTGGTGTCATTAGAAACTTAATATATAAATGAACAATTATTTAGAAGAATGTTTTGCGTAAATCTTTCATTTTCCTTCTCAAAATGGCCATGAAAACTTGACCCGAAACTCTATTTTAAGAAAAACTGGAATGAAGCTTGAATAAGAGGTGGTGCACGATCGTGACAGAAAGGGGTCATTAAGGGCTTGCATGATCATGCACAAGCACGATTGTGACAGAGGAGGATCAATTGGAAGCACGATCGTGACAGTGAAGACATACTGATATTTGACAGTTTTGAACATCCTTCACTCTTTTTACCATATCTTCTTCTCTAGACTCCGATTGACTTGAAATTTGAACCATAAACTCCTCACACATTGTCTTTCCTCTCCACCAAATTTCATGGCCATATTAATTCATTAATAAAGGATTGATAATGATTGATTAATGAGTTTAGGATGAAAATGATGAAGTGAGCTGGAATTTCTTAAATGGAGTGTTTTCACTAAACAAACATTTGTATTTTAGCCATAACTTGATCTGTACATATCCAAATGAGATGATTTTAAGTTTAGATTAAATTAGAGACATATGGATACAATTTTCATAAAGAAATCTAATTTAAATTCTGTCTCTAAGGATTTTGAAATTTGGCTTGAAGTAGAGTATTGAGTACAGTTGTCGTTTGAGTACAGTCTAAAGTATTTTGTGTATAACTTGTAGAATACTGAACCGAATTGTATGAACTTTAGTTCATTAGAAACTTAAGACATAGAGGATTTTTTTTCCAGAAGAATGTATTGTCTAAATACTTCATTTTTCATGTCTTAATGACCGTGCAAAATTGACCTGAAAATCTAAGAAAAGCTGGAATGATCGATTGATGATGTTATAACTTAGAGAATGAATTGTTGCTATCAAAGTACCAAAGGCATGTGTATAATGGGAATGAAGATGTTCATATGATATGAGTTGTGATTCAAAAGAATTGAGTAATATGTGATAATTAAAGGTGAATGAGAATTGGCTATTATGAAAGCATATAAAGCTAGAAAAGAAATGACGAGTAATTGAACTATGACATTAAAGTAACCAAGTGTTCTTGAGGTGTAAACCTAAGAATAAGATAGACACATATAAATGATAAGGTTTGATTGATAAAGAGACGTGACTAAGTAAACATACCTGGAATAGTCAAATTGAGCATATATTATACATGACACATATACATATGTATACAATTGAATGTTTATGTAATTGTGCAATTAATAATGTGTGCGCAATGTGTGTATTTCATAATGATGACATGCAAGATAAAATATCAGCATCCAGACGTTTTTGGATCATGGAAGCTAATGCTAATCTGGAGCGTACTGTGAGTATCCTAGATGGTCTCATTTAATTAATTGTTTGTTTTAAATTCTGTATTAAGTTATTTTGTGAATTTGATTGTGTTAACTCTGGACATTGAATGTACAAGGCGTCTGATACATAAAAGACATATCGAAAGTGTTCCTTGTATGTGAATTTGACGAAATAAATGATTCTCAACATTTATGTTGAATGTCGGACCAAGGTCCGATGACAAATGTGAATGAGAATGCAATAGTGAATATGACTATGTAATATTGAGCACTTTTGATTGACTGAATATATGTGATGCATTTCATTACATAAATACATAAACAGATAATGACAGTTATGACATGAGTAGCCACAAAAAAAGAGCTTAAAGCTCAGAATGTGATTAAGAGCCAAAGGCTCGCTATGTATAATGAGCAATGTATTCCCAACGGGTAAGAAACAGTTATCAATGAACCCGGTATCCACAATAGATACGGGACAGTTATAGACACTCGGTCACAACAACGTAATAATCGAAAATGAGTCTCATGAGCATTGCATATACATTTAATATGTATGTTTTGAATAATTTATATTGATTATTGAATTGTCTTGAATGAGAATGTGAAAATTGTGAACAAAGTGTTGATGCTACATGATGATAAATAAAATGATGTGAATTATGTGACTGTATGAATTGATGTGCTATATGATATGAGTGAACCATCGAGGATGGTTAACTCACTGAATTCGCAAAACTCACTAAAATTGCAACATTATTTTTCAGGCTTAAAGAAGATCTCCAGTTTGACAAATTGGAGTCAAGCCACTGCATTTGAGTAAGAGATAGAGATCAAGATCAGTTCGCGTCTGCATTTGTATTTCCTTATTTTTGTATCAAATTATTTATTCTATAATTATTGTACCTCGGTTATTTGAATAATTCTGTTTTGTAACAACTTTTGAAATTGGAAATGTTTGTAAATGAGATGGATCAATGAATGTAGTAACACTTGTGAATGAAAATGTTTATGAATAAAGTAAACCCAATTTGGTTATTGATTTCCTAAATATGAGAGTGATGTTTAAAAAAAATTTGTAACGAGTTTCCATTGTTTGACTGTTCTAGCATGCCACCCTTGCGGGGTACGTACTCAGACATCACTCAAGATGTCGGGTACGTGTCTTGTGAGAGTGGGGTGCTACAATTTATTTAGTTATTTATTTTGAATAAAATATGGTAAAGTAACAATTAATATTTATTGATAAATGTTATCTAATTAAAATTATAGAAAACAAAATATATTTATCTGTTGTGAACTGAGTAGCCACCGAAAAAGAGCTTAAAGCTTAGAATGTGATTAAGAGCCAAAGGCTCTCCATGTTTAATGAGCCATGTATTCCCAACGGATAAGAAGCAGTTATCAATGAACCCGGTATCCACAATGGATACGAGACAGTTATAGGCACTCAGTCACAACAACGTAACAATAAAAATGAGTCTTATAAGCATTGCATATACATTTAATATGTATGCTTCGAATAATTTAAATTGATTGTTGAATTGTATTGAATGAGAATGTGAAAATTGTGAACAAAGTGTTGATGCTACATGATGATAAATAAAATGGTGTGAATTATGTGACTGTATGAATTGATGTGCTATATGATATAAGTGAACCATCGAGGATGGTTAACTCACTGAGTTCACAAAACTCACAAAAATTGCAACATTATTTTTCAGGTTTAAAGCAGATCTCCAGCTTGACAAATTGGAGTCAAGCCACTGCATTTGAGTAAGAGATAGATGTCAAGATCAGTTCGCGTTTGCATTTGTATTTCCTTATTTTTGTATCAAATTATTTATTCCACAATTATTGTACCTTGGTTATTAATAATTATGTTTTGTGACAACTTTTGAAGTTGGAAATGTTTGTAAATGAGATTGATCAATGAATATAGTAACACTTGTGAATGAAAATGTTTATGAATAAAGTGAGCCCAATTTGGTTATTGATTTCCTAAATATAAGAGTGATGTTAAAAAAAATTATAATGAGTTTCGATTATTTGACTGTTCTAGTATGCCACCCTTGCGGGGTACATCTTGGACATCACTCAGGATGTCTGATACGTGTCCTGTGAGAGTGGGGTGTTACAATGTATTTAGTTATTTATTTTGAATAAAATATGGTAAAGTAACAATTAATATTTATTGATAAATATTATATAATTAAAATTATAGAAAACAAAATATATTTATTCAAAATATATTTTAAATAATAAAAGTATAATTAAATTGATATTAATAATCAAATAAAATTTTATTTTTAGTTAAAATTATACATAAACTTACACAAATAGAGTGGGAACTAAACATAACTTAAAAATAAGTAGTAGAATCAAGTTAACTCTAACGTGTAAGTTGCAATGAACAGCATATTAAAGCACGTTATAGCAATAAATTAAGCGTTGGCAAATGCCAATTGCTGAGAAACGCAATCCTATAATGTTCATTGTGATACATCGCATGTCAATTACCTCATCAAGCCTATAAATGCTTCATAACTATACAATTAATATACTGCACTGTAAGCCATAGTTGATTCACCAGAATTTCATGCATCATAAGTCCTTAGGTGACTTACTAGTACTGTACAGATCTTCAGTACCAACTGATTCCTAAAAAATCAGGTTATTATAGGAGAAAATTGTAAAATTGAAAATTTTAGGGGCTGAAATTGAAAAAAAAACACTTATTAGGGTTAATGGTTCCCTTTTTTAAAACTCCCATACGTAGCTTCAACCTTAGTTCTTTTTTTGAGAAATTAAATAATATTGATTAAAGACATAAGAGGAATACAAAATTGAGGGAGACAAAAGACTCGCCCATAAACCAAAACGACAATGTTACACTTAGATAACTAGCCCCACATAAACGACAACGTTTCAATGTACAAATTAAAACCCATCGTTAAAACTAAAATGGGAAAACGAAATCCCAATCCCCACAATTCTCCTTCAACTTTTCCCTAACAGGGTTGGAGTATCAACGATCTCCACCTCTTGAGGCGCCGGGAATGAGCATAGAGACAGATCAGGTAAATGTCCAAGCAATTAGGTTTCTGCCTAGCCTTGTACCATGAACGCTTTAACCTATCCTTTGGTGATTAAAAGGTAAGACAGATCCTCCAGAAACCCATGTTTCTCTTCTTCGTATTTCATACTTCAATCATCTTTCCCTTCTTGTCTCTTTATGTACCAGGATATTGGTTGAGTGTCCCAAATATTGTTTCCAACCCCGATGGCATTTCCCTTTCGTCAGCTGAACGGTAAGTCCGCCTTTAGAGTCTTCCATATTATTAAGAAATATTAGCTTCGAAAAACTTCCTGCTACTTTTAGTATGCATGTTTCTCTATATTCACCATACATTAGCAAGTTGGGATGAGCATTCCTTGATAAAGCTAGAGGAGATTACCTATTCTCTAACTTTAGCAAAATGCACTCTCTTATTTGATGTGAATTTCTACTGATATTTTGGAACCTAAGTATGTTCCTTTTTGCCCATATTTCCTTAATGTTAGTCGTAAAGGAAAGTAGGCAGATAATAGAATTAGGATGGGAAATGGACTTTAGTATAATAAACCACTGCAATATCATTGTGAATTGAAGCCTGCTTAGGGACCACAAATATTTATGTCTTATCCAAGACCAAATGTCTTTAGAGAAGGGACACTCAAAGAACAAGTGGCCTTTACTCTCTTGTCCTAAGTTACAGAGGACATAAATCTCATTTGAAATTAGGAAAGAAAGAATATCAATAGTACTAAGCTTGTTTACGGTAGTGAGCCATAAAATGAATGAGGAGGTAGACAATAACTCTTTATTTTAATTTAGCATAATAATTTTTGTCATTCTTTCAATTATTAATTTTATTTGAATATTTAGTGTATTTGGTTTATGTCATGAGATTTTATAAAAAGATTTGATTTAAACTTAAATTTTGATAGAGTTATAGACATAACTTAATTTAGTTTTTTTATTTCATTTAATTTAACTCTTTATTTTACTTTAGCATAATATTTTTTTGTCATTCTTTGAATTATTAATTTTATTTGAATATTTAGTGTATTTGTTTATGTCATGAGGGTTTATAAAATGATTTGATTTAAACTTAAATTTTGATAGAGTTTTAGAATTTTAAAGGTATTTTTAATATTATCTTTCTTTTACACTTCTTAAAAGTTGAAAGTTCTTCGAGTTGAGGTCCCTCATAAAATATAAAATTTTGACATTAAAAGTTAATCATCACATAATATTTTATTTCACTTAAATTAAGATATTTAGTGATACTTTTGCATCGATACTTATTATTTGTCAATGTATACTAACATATATACATTAAAAGAGAGTTGTATGTTAGTTGTATATTCCCTAACTCTTGGTTGTATGTTGTATTTCATAATGATGTCATGGATAGCTATGTGATACATGTTTAGGATGTGATAATTTGATTATTCATTTAATGAATTTTGTTTATTTACTGGTTTACGATCAAAAGGTGCATGTGTTGTTTGTTTAGTTTATTATACTTATTCAATTACACTTATTTTTACAAATAAATGGAGATAAGTTCAAGTGCTCCTAATAATTTAGTCACTTTAGTTATAAGAAGGTTTGATGATCTAGCTTGGGCTCATACTAGATTAGTTCATGGAATGAAGAATCATAACATTTGTTTGTATTGTAACAAATATTTGAAAGGTGAGGGAATCACCATATTAAAGAAGCATTTAACTGAAATCAAAGGTTATGTGAAACCTTGTAAGAAAGTGAGTCATAGTGTGAAATAACAAATGAAGACTTTACTTGGAGGGTATCAATATGAGAAAGATAGAAAGCAAAAACTGAACTATACAGTTAGAAGTGGAAGTTTCTTTTGTGGTGGTCAAGATGATAGTGGGGATGTTGAAGGTAGTTTTCCTACCGAACAATAAGGTAATGTTGCACCTAATGTAAGAAAACAAGAAGACAGGTGTTTACCTTTTTTGCGCTATGAATAACTTTTGGAGCTTAAACTTCAATCCTTAGTGCCTTACAATTTAAAGAAGTGACTCATAATGTAGACATGGAAATGATTAAATGGTAGTATGATTCAGGTATACTTTTCAATGTTTCTTATTATTTTCAACCTATGGTGGATATTATTGCCTCTTATGATCCAAGATATAAAGCTCCTTCAAACTTTTGAGTAGCACTATTTATGAAATAAATATTTATTTGGATAAAAGAACAATGTCTTAGGCTATTTTTAGGTGTTCCATCAGGTATTACAGTTGGACAAATAGAAGACAGGAGTCTATTTTCAATTTTTTGGTTTATTCTAAAAATGAGATAACATTTTTGAAGTCTATTAATGCATCTGGCCTTGTTAGACATGGCGATACTCTGTTTCAAATATCTGATGAAGTTGTTAATAAAATTGGGACAGAAAATATTGTTCAATTCATTACTAATAATGATTATACTTACATAGTAGTTGGAAGAAGATTTCAAAGTAAGTATAATTCTTTTTATTAAACTTCTTGTACTGCACATTGCATTTGTAACATCCCGTTACCCATGTGAGGGCTAAAATTGTGAATTATTAGAATTTCTGAGAAATTAGGAAAAATGCACATCATGCATTATTAATTGTGACATGCACATTTTTGCACATTAATATAAGT
>JAOQMR010000006.1:7083903-7109223 GCA_027563865.1 Erythroxylum pelleterianum | reverse complement strand
GATCAACCCAAAGAAACATATCATGAAATTGATCTTAAAATTCTTAAACCTATACCATTCTTAAGCTATCTAAACCACTATCCTTTCAAAAATCCAACAAATCAAAATGCCCTTACCTTGATCCTTCACCAGTTGAGGAGTTGCTTGTCTTTAATGGAAGCTCTCATCTTCTTCCATCTGTTTCCCTTCTTGAGAAACTTCAAAATCCCTCTTCAAGATCATGAAAAATCGAAACCTAGCATTTTCTTTCTTCTTTCTCTTCTTCTCCACCGACTCTCTCTCTCTCATTTCTCTCTTTTCTTTGTCTTTCCCTCTCAATTTCGTGCACCACTCTTCCTTATAAGCAAACCCACATGTTAATGAATGAGCAATGACCTCTTTGCCCCTCCTTATGAGCCTTATAACCTTAGAAGCTTAAGTGGTCTTCCCAAAATGCCCTCATGCAATCTTACCCCCTTAATTCAATTAAATAATGCCATATGATCTTACTCAAATTAACATGTTAATTAAATCCCATTAACATGCTAATTAATTCCACAAAATACTCTATTAAGACTTCAAAATTTATTTAAATCCTTGCCTAGCTCTTTTCAAAAATCAAGGCATTTTCTAATCATGAAATTGAAGGAATTTGATAAACCTTCCTTCTAGACAAATGTTCCTCATTGTCGCACTTTTCTAATGACACCAAAATCATTCAATTTGGTTCCATAGTCTAAGAGTTATACTCCAAACATTTCGGACTGTTCTTATACTAAAACATTATCCTGTGCTCAACTTCCATCCAGAAATTGATACTCTTAGAGATTGAATTAGAACTTAATTCCTTCATACAACTTGTAGCCCTATCTCTCTAGTTTAATCCAAATCAAGAATCATATCATTTGGATAACTAGAACAAAAATTATGGATAAAACACTGAAGCACACTCAATGAACATATACATTTTCCAGCTTTTAAATCCCAAATTTCTCATACAACCCATCTTGTAACTAAACTATCTTTTCTATTTCTTAAATTCTCCTTTTCTTTATACATGGACAATCTCCAAAATTTTCTCATTTAGTAGTCCTAACTTTCAAGAAAGGTTCAAGGTCCAACAATTGCGACCAGACAGGAGGCATAAGATTCTCCGGATGTCATTGCACGTGTGTTACTTATTTTTTCTTTTGAAGCATTTGCATTGCTAGATCCTGGATCTATGCGTTCTTTTATTTCATCGCATCAGACATCTAGGTTACATTATGATAGAGAGTTGTTGAAGCATGGATTAGAGGTGAGTACACCCATAGGTAGTACTACTATAATAGGAGAAGTCTGCAAGAGGTGTTTGATTCGAATTGATTAGGCAGAGTTGAAGGCAGACTTGATTATACTACAATTAAGGGAGATTGATATTATTCTAGGCATTAATTGGCTCACTACTCATAGGGCTGTTATAACAAGGAGGTGATATTAGAATCTCCTAATAAGCCAAAGGTAGTTTTTCGGGGTTTTAGACAAGCAGTGCCAGCTAAGCTGATTTCATTCATAAGTGCTTTGAGGTTGATGCAAGGGAGATGTGAGGCTTATTTGGCCCATGTTATCGATACTCGAGTTGAGCAGAGTGTGCAAGACATTCCTGTTGTTAGGGAATTCCTGGATGTGTTTCCCGCTGAGTTATCTAGTTTACCACCAGATCGGGAGACGGAGTTTAAGATCGATTTGGTTCTAGGTACTGCTCCTATATCTATTCCTCCACATAGGATGACACCTATGGAACTAAAGGAGTTAAAGGCCCAGTTACATGAGTTGCTGGAAAAGGGTTTTATTAGACCCAGTGTTTCACCTTGGGGAGCTCCAGTATTATTTGTCAAGAAGAAAGATGGAACTCTGAGACTGTGCATCGATTATAGGCAACTGAATCGAGTAATAGTGAAGAACAAGTACCTATTACCTAGAATTGATGATTTGTTTGATCAGTTGCATCAGATGTTCACTAAGTTAGACTTGAGATCTGGGTACTATCAGTTGAAGATAGTAGAGACTGATGTATCGAAAAGTGCGTTTAAGAGCAGGTATAGGCATTTTAAGTTTTTAGCAATACCGTTTGGGTTAACTAATGACCTAGCTGCATTTATGACTTTGATGAATAAGGTATTTCAGCCCTACTTGGATCGATTTGTAATTGTGTTTATTGATGACATCCTAGTGTATTCAAAGAGAAGAGAAGAACATGTTGAGCATTTGAGAGTGATCTTACAGATTATGAGAGGGAAACAACTGTATGCCAAATTCAGTAAGTGTGAATTTTGGCTAAATCAAGTAGTATTTTTGGGTCATATAGTATCTGGACAAGGCATACAAGTGGATCCAAAGAAGGTTAAGGTATTGATGAAGTGGGAAGCTCCGAAAAATGTGTTAGAAATCCAAAGTTTCCTAGGATTGACCAGATATTACTGGAGGTTTGTTGAAGGGCTGTCAGAAGAGTTTTGAGGAGCTGAAGCATCGGTTGACTACAACACTGGTGTTAACTATTCCATCAGGAACTGAAGGATATGTAGTATACAGTGATCCTTTGTATCAAGGATTGAGATTTATATTGATACAGTATGGCAGGGTGATAGTCTATGCATCGAGACAACTAAAGTCTCACGAGATTAATTATTCGGTACATGATTTAGAGCTTGCTGCAGTTGTATTTGCTCTAAAAATATGGAGACATTATCTATATGGCGAGACATTCTAGATACACACTGATCATAAGAGTTTGAGATATATGTTGAGTAAGAAAGAATTGAATATGAGACAAAGGAGATGGGTAGAGTTATTGAAAGACTATGATTGTACGATTGAGTATCATCCAAGGAAAGCTAATGTGGTGGCTTATGTTTTGAGTAGAAATTCGAATAGCAGTGTAGCTCAGATTCAGTTATCGAGGTTACCGAGCTTAATTCATTTGAGAGCTCTAAATGTGGAGTTGAATCTAGAGCAGAATGAGGCATTAATTGCTACATTAAAGCTGAGACTGATGTTATATGATAGATTCAGAAAAGTATAGAGTTTGAATTGAGAGATGAGACACTGTGGATAAAGAAGAGGCTGTGTGTGCCTAATGTGGATGATCTGAGAAAGGAAATTCTAGAGAAAGCTCATATAGCTGCGTATGCTATACATCCTGGTACCATCAAGATGTCTAACATACTGAAGCAACATTTATGGTGGCCTAGGATGAAGAAGCAAGTAGCGAAATATGTATCTAAATGTTTAACATGACAGCAGATTAAGGCTGAGTATCAGCTTCGGTTGGAAAGCTACATTCGTTACCTATTCCGGAGTGAAAATGAGAATGAATTACTATAGATTTCATTATGGGATTGCCAAAGACTCCGAGACAGAATGATGCTATATCGATTGTAGTGGACTGATTGACTAAGTTGACCTATTTTTTATCAGTGAGAGAGAATAACTCTCTAGACCAGTTAGCCTGGAGGTATGTGATTGAAGTGGTGAGGTTGCATAAGGTTTCGGGGTCCATTGTATCGGACAGGGATCTCATATTTACTTTGAGATTTTAGAAGAGCTTGCAATTAGTTATGGGTACAAAGTTAACCTTTAGTACTACATTTCATCCTCAAACAAATGGACAGAGTGAGAGGACAATCAAGACTGTTAAGGATATGCTCATGGCATGTGTATTAGAGTTCCAAGGAGCTTGGGATCAGTACATAGCATTGCTTGAATTTGCTTATATCAACCATTACCACAATAGTATCGGAATGGTACCATATGAGGCATTGTATAGCAAAAAAATGTCGATCGCCTATGTATTAGGA
Organism: Erythroxylum pelleterianum; assembly: GCA_027563865.1. Taxonomy (NCBI): domain Eukaryota; kingdom Viridiplantae; phylum Streptophyta; class Magnoliopsida; order Malpighiales; family Erythroxylaceae; genus Erythroxylum; species Erythroxylum pelleterianum. Next base: position 7,105,408 of record JAOQMR010000006.1, on the reverse strand, counting down.
TAAAGAGGGCTTAAGAATGGTTGAAGGCCCAGAATTGATACAAGATACTGTGGATAAGGTGAAAATGATCCGAAGCCAAATTAAAGAAACTCAAGATAGACAGAAGAGCTATATGGATCAACATCGAATGGATATGGAATACAGTGTAAGAGACATAGTGTTTCTGAGGGTGTCACCTTGGCGAGGAGTGTTGAGGTTTGGTAAAAAGGGAAAATTGAGCCCTAGGTACATTGTTTCTTATGAGATCATTGAGAGGATAGGACCTTTAACATACAAGTTAGCTTGTCGAATTAGATGTCTCAGTTACACAATGTATTGCATATGAGTACGCCTCGAAGATATTGATCTGACCCAACGCATGTGTTACCGGCTTAAGAGATTGAAGTTGCTAGTAACCTAAGTTATGTTGAGGAGCCGATCAAGATAGTGGGGTATGGGACAAAACAACTGAGAAATCGAGTAATTCCATTGGTGAAAGTCCTTTGGATGAATCACTCGACTGAGGAAGCAACCTGAGAAACGGAGGATCATATGAGGAGACAATATCCCCACCTGTTCGAACAATCAGGTAAGAATTTCGATAACGAAATTTCTTTTAAGATAGGAGAATTGTAACATCCCATTATCCCGTATTAGGGGCTAGAACCCTAGAATAGTATATATGAGAGATTATTGAGAAGTTAGAAAGTGCATTTCTTACTAATGCATAATATAGCATACACACGCATGTGCACGTTGATTTTTGTACATTAAAATGATTGTATATGCATTCATTGATATTTTATGGGTATAGTTGATTTATAAATGTGATTATATTGAGAATTGTGGTTTATCTGTGTTCAAAACTAACTTGGTGATAATATTTATTGACTTGGAATTGTTGGTGAAATTTAGGAAAATTTTAAAATTATGAGTATTTTTGGACTAGGAAAAATGTCAAGTGACAAGTCAATTGATGAATGATAGTAGAAATAAGAGTCAAATGATAGTGGAAAATTTTATAAATGACTTTGGGATTTTTTGAAATGACTGGACTAGTTAAATAGGAGAACCTAGTCTAATTTCCTAGAAACTGGACAAGTGACAAGTGTCACTTGCTAAACCTAGCCTTTACTCTTACGAATATACTAGAAAGATCAAATTAATTGTTTGATCTTACTTTCTTCTTCCTAGTGACTTTCTTTATCTTCTGTGAGTTTCTTTACTTCCAGAAATTGTCTCACCCTTAAAACGCAAGCCTTACTCTCACTTTTCACTTGCTATTTCTTTTTATTATCTTCTTTACTGTCATTGAAATGCCTAACCTTACAACCTTTAATTGTTGATGATTGTGTTGTACTGGAAAACTAGGGCTTCTCGGTGTTTTTGAAGAACTTGGAGTTTCAACAAGTAAGTAATATGTAAATTCTTGTGAGTTGCATGATTATGAAACATATATGGTGATTAAATGATAATGAAACATGCATCATGCTAGTTAGCCGTTGATGTTATAAAATGAAAATGTATATTAGCTGAAACAGGGATGAAAAATTAGGCGTGCCGTGTGTCTTGTTTTTGCATATTTGATGATCAATATTTCATAGGATGTTGTTGGATTGATTTTTTAGATAGAAAGATTATTGAAAATGGGTATGAAAAGAGTGTAGAAATTTTTTTGGAGAAATGATATGCGTATACTCTATTTTTGCTGTTGTTTGTGTGAATCTCGTTGGGTATTTTAGGAATGAACTAAAATGAGTTTATATTTAAGGAAAAGGATTAGGTGAGGTCATGATATAGAGAAGATTAAAATGATAAGTTTAAGATAAAGTGAAGGTGTCAATGGAGAGGAATAGAATGCAGAAAAATGAAAAAGTGCAGAAAACATGATGAAGATGCGTGATTGATAGGTTCTGTTTTTAATGTTAATGAACAATCATGGATTTTGATTTATTGTGAATAAGTTGAGCTGAAATGGAAGTAGGAATGAAGAGGAAATAGTGAGAACATAAGTTAAAGATGGTAGATTAAGCAAAAGTGATGTAAGTGGGACCATGGACAATCGAGCAAGGCCAGGCAGAGAGTTAGCCATGCCAGAAGGGCCCATGAACAAAGCTAGGACCAAGAGATTTAAAGAGGCTCTTTATACGCATATGGGCTTTTATCTTGAGAGAATGGTGAGCTCTAAGCCTATTGGAGGAGAGGTTAGTGGAATTGAGCCTAAACTAATCCATTTAACTCAAATCCTTAGACCGGATACACTTGGAACTTGAAGACATGAATACTTGGGCTATTTTAATGCTTCATCACTTAAGCCCAAGAGCATATGGATCCAGTAGTGGCACAACACAACAGACCTATTTATGTAATTTTTGGACTATGTTTTATTTTGGGCTTCCATGTATTTTAGCCCAACCTTTTATTATTTATCCTAAGTATAAATATGTGTCTTTAGGTCAAAATTTCAGAACTATTAGATCAGAATTGCTTGAGTACCATCGACTTCAACAGGTAGAAACATTATTCTCTTGTTCTTGTTACTTTTCGAACCATCTTTCACTTATCAATTGCTTTCCCAATTGTGGTGTGTCGATTATTCGTTTCTTTTAGTTATTTTGATCATCGAGATTGCTTGGAATAAGTTTCCAAGAGGTGTCGTAGAAATCAAACCTTGCATGTCCTTATTTTTTTGATTATTGAATTCAAAATTTCCATCCTTCTTAATTCCTCAAGGTCGAAAACACACCAAACAAAAACACCAATCGAAAACATAATCAAATCGACGTCAATCCTTTCGCGGTGCGCATTATTTTGGTATCAGAGCCTTGGTTTGGAGGAGGACTCTTATTCAACTCCATCAAAATTCAAGAAACTGCCGCCCATCACCATCCAATTATCATCGGATCATCAATTCAGGTGTGAATTAACTTTTGGCCTAGGATTGCTATCTTTCTTCTTGCTTTTATTTTAGTTAGATTTTCAATTATTTGTTGAAAACTTTTAGCTTATAAAAAAAGTAAAAAAAAAAGTTAAAAAAAGTCTGAAAAACGAAAAAATGAAAAAAAAAGTATAAGAAGAAAATAGAGTCGGAACAAACAAATCCTCAAAAAAGTCAAAAAAACAGAAAAAAAAAATTCAAAATTTTTTTGATTTTTTTCTGATTTGTCTTACTTTTTTCTTGACTAAGGTTAATTTGAATCAATCGTAACAAATAGTTTCAAAATTTTTCAAATTTGCTAGCTTGTTATTTGCTATAGGTTTGGGTTGCTTGTTACTTGTTACTCGAGCTATATTTGGGAACATTGATTTGATGAAGCCGTGGTTCTGATTGTAGCTTGAATTTCAGAGAACGTTGAGTGGTAAAAGGCAAAAGTGTGTGAGCTTATTTGAGGGAGTCATTGCCGTGACTTAAACACGAGAGGAGTGACAAATTCTTAAGTGAAACACGTGAGGGAGTGTATGAGGTTGTTTATCACTAACTTTGTTTTGCAGGTATATCATTTTATTTACAATGTCACAGGGAGGTAGTAATGATGACAACCAAGGGGGAGATGCAAATATTGCTTTCACTTTGAGAGCCATGCAACAACAATTTGAGAGGTTCAATCTAGTCTTAAATGAGGTTAGGGGACAAATGGATGAGCTCAGACAAGGGAGATGCGAGGAATCTTAGGGTAGGCGTGCAGTTATACGTCAGCGGCAACCACCACCTCGTAGACAACCACCACGGTATGACCCTGAGGAGGAGGAGTTTGATAAGGAGGAGGAGGACTATGAAGAGCGCATGCCCAGGAGAGCTCGGAGAGGAGAACCCCTCAACAGGCAAGATGGAGACCTCAAATCCATCAAGATGCAGATCCTAACCTTCAAGGGGAGGAATGATGCTGAGGCATACTTAGAGTGGGAAAGGAAGGTTGATTTGATCTTCGAGTATCATAACTTCTCAGAGGAGAAGAACGTAAAACTTATTGCTGTTGAATTTATAGATTATTCACTAATATAGTGGGATTAGCTTGTGACCTTTAGGAGGAGGAATGGAGAGAGACCCATCAATACTTGGGCAGCAATGAAGGCATATATGAGGAAGAGATTTGTGCCTTCTTACCATTATAGGGAGATGCACCAAAAGCTATAAAGACTCATACAAGGGTCTAAGACAGTAGAGGACTACCACAAGGAGATGGAGATTGTTATGATCCGCGCTAATATAGTGGGGGACCTCGAGGCCACCATGGCAAGATTCTTGAGTGGATTGAATAGGGAGATAGCAAATGTGGTGGAGTTACAACATTGCTTGGAGATTGAGGACATGGTGAACATGGCCATGAAGGTGGAGAGACAACTTAAAGCTAAAGTGACCGCAAGGAGTGGAGCAAGTTTTAGTTATTCATTGAACTCAAAATGGCCCAGGAAGGAGGAGAAGTACAAGGATAAAGGGGTGGACTTCAAGGAAGCACCTAATAAATCAATTGGGGGATCTGAGCAAAAAGGTACTTCTAACACCCAAGTTACTTCTAATAAACATTCATCTATAAAATATTTTAAATGTTTGGGTATTAGCCATATTGCTTCTCAATACCCTAATAGAAAAGTGATGTATATGAAGGATAATGGGGTTATTGATTCTGAGGATAGTGATGTTGATGATTTGCTATGTGATAATGTTTGTGATGATGATGATGAATGTGTGGAAAGAGCTGTCACAAGAAAAGCACTTGTAGTTAGGAGAGTGTTAAGTGCTATAGTTAGAGATGAGATTCTGGATCAGAGGGAGAAACTATTCCATTCAAGTTGTTTGGTGGGTGGAAAGGTGTTTAACTTGATCATAGATGAAGGTAGTTGTACTAATAGGGCTAGTCAAACTATAGTGGAGAAATTAGGCTTGATATGTAGGAAACATAAGGAGCCATATAATTTACAGTGATTTAATGATAGTGCAGATGTGAAGGTGACTAGACAGGTACTGGTGCCATTTTCTGTAGGGAGGTATAAGGATGAGGTGTTGTGTGATGTGATAACCATGGAGGCAGGACATTTGCTATTGGGGAGGCCTTGGCAGTTTGATAGGCGAGTATCACATGATGGGTACACAAATAAGTACTCATTCAAATTCAAGGGCAAGAACTTCACTTTGTTGCCCTTATCGCCTCATGAGATCTACCTGGACCAAGTTAAAGCGTTGCAAAGAGAGGAGGGTTTGGGTAGTGAGATAAAGAAAAATGATGAGAGAAAAGAGGCCCAAAAGAAAATAGAGATTGGCCCAATGGGGAGTGACTGAACAGGTGAGGAAAAGAAAGTGGGATGTGCAGGAGAGAAAAGTTCAGGGAGAGAAAAGAAGAGTTAAAAGAAAGAGAAAAGAGTAAATTCGTATGCTAGAGGAAAAGACATGAGGGGAGCAACTGGAGAGAAGAAAGTGCTTGTGATAGTTAGGTATGGAGAGTGTTTAGTTTCTAATACTAACTATCTTGATTCTTTGCCTAGTGTGTTTTCATCTCTTTTGCAGGATTATTTAGATGTCTTCCTTGAGGAGATGCCCAAAAGACTGCCACCTTTGAGAGGCACAGAGCACCAGATAGACTTTGTGCCCGAAGCTTAGATTCCTAATCACGTGGCTTATAGAAGCAATCATGAGGAGACAAAGGAGCTTCAAAAGCAAGTGGATGAGCTACTGGAGAAAGGAAATGTGAGGGAGAACTTGAGTCCTTATGTTGTGCCTGTATTGCTGGTGCTGAAGAAAGATAGGACTTGGAGGATGTGTGTGGACTGCAGAGTTGTGAATAAAATCACTGTAAAGTATCGTCATCCTATTCCTAGGTTAGATGATACGCTTGATGAATTGCATGGTGCATGTATCTTTACAAAGATTGATTTGAAAAGTGGATACTACCATATTAGAATGAAAACAAGAGATGAATGGAAAACTGCGTTAAAACTAAATATGGGTTGTATGAGTGGTTAGTCATACCATTTGGTTTAACTAATGCACCTAGCACTTTTATGAGGTTGATGAATCATGTCTTGCATGCATTTCTTGGTAAATTTGTGGTTGTTTTCTTTGATGACATCTTGATTTATAACACTAATCTTGATGAGCATGTCGTGCATGTGAGGTGTGTCTTGGATGTATTGAGATAGAAGAAACTATATGCGAACCTTAAGAAGTGTACATTTTGCATTGATAGACTTGTATTCTTAGGGTTTGTAGTTAGTGCTCAGGGAGTAGAGATTGATAGTGAGAAGGTGAAGGCTATTCAAGAGTGGCCAACGCCTAAGAGTGTCAGTAAGGTAAGGAGTTTTCATGGACTTGCCAGTTTTTACAGGAGGTTTGTGAAGAACTTTTCTACTATTGATGCTCCGTTGATTGAAATAGTTAAGAAGGAGAAAGGGTTTACATGGGGTAAGGAACCAGAACATGCATTTTTAAAGTTAAAGGATAAGCTGTGTTCTGCTCTTAGCCTTTGTTTGGATGGAGGGAAAACAAGAGAAGAGAAAGGAAAGGAAAGGAATTTCTCCTCCTTTCCATTGTTTGGACAAAAAAAATGGAGAGAAATGAGAGGAAAGGAAGAGAAATGTGGGCATTTTTATGCTTATTTTGCATTTCCCTCCTTTTCCCACCAAATCCTTTCCTTTCCCTTGTTTCATGAAGCATCCAAACAAAGGCTTATTCTTTGTTTACCTAATTTTGAGAAAGCTTTTGAGGATGAGTGTGATGCTTTTAGGATTGGCATAGGTGCTGTGCTTTAGCAGGAAAACAAAACAGTTGCATATTTCAGTGAAAAGCTTAGTGGTGCACAACTCAATTATCTGACTTATGATAAGGAATTGTATGTTGTGGTGAGGGCACTGGAGGTGTGGTGACATTATTATCTTCAGCCTAGAGAGTTTGTCATTAGGACAGATCATGAGTCCTTAAAGCACTTGAAAAGACAAGGCATGTTGAGCAAGAGACATGCCACTTGGGTGGAGTTTCTGGAGACCTTTCCATAGGTGCTTCGCTATAAGCAAGGGAAAGAGAATGTGGTAGCTGATGCATTGTCTAAGAGGTACACTTTACTTTCTGCTCTTAGTTCTAAACTTTTTGGTTTTGAGCAACTTAAGGATTTGTATGCTTCAAATGTTGACTTTGCTACTGTTTATTATACTTGTGAGCATGCTACATTCCATAAATTCTATAGGCATGATGGCTATTTGTTTCAAGGTAGTCAATTATGTGTGCCTAATTGTTCTATGCATGCTTTATTTATACATGAGGCCCATAGTGGTGGATTAAAGGGTCATTTTGGGGTTGCTAAGACTTTGGATATTTGCATGAACATTTGTATTGGCCTGGAATGCGTAGAGATGTTGAACGTGTATGTGCCAAGTCTATTGCATATAGATATTAGCAAAATCCACCGTCAAACCTCATGGATTGTATACCTCTTTACCTGTGCTTACTAAACCCTGGGTTGATGTTTATGTGGACTTTGTATTGGGCTTACCTAGGGCAAAAAGGGGTTTTGATAACATCTTTGTTGTGGTTGATCGATTTAATAAGATGGCACATTTTATTGCGTGTCATAAGACTAATGATGTTGTGCATGTTGCTAACTTATTTTTCAAAGATGTTGTTAGATTGCATGGCATTCCTAGGTCGATTGTGTCTGACAGAAATGCTAAGTTTTTAGCCATTTTTGGCGAGTGTTGTTGAGTAAGTTGGGTACAAAATTGCTCTATTATACTACTTGTCATCCACAGACAGATGGACAGACCGAGGTAGTTAATAGGACCTTGTGTACCTTGCTGCATGCTATAGTGGATAAGAATTTGAAAACTTGGGTGAATGTTTTCCATTTATTGAATTTGCAAATAATAGGAGTGTGCATTCTACCACAGTTTTTTCACCTTTTAAGCTTGTCTATAGTTTTAATCCTTTGACTGTTTTGGATTTGGTGTCTTTACCCTTGCATGAGTTGTCTAGTACAGATGGAAAGAGGAAAGTTGAGATGGTCAAGGAGTTGTATGAGAAGGTAAGACAACATATTGAGCAGAGGAACAAGGTATATGTGAAGCAAGCCAACAAGGGGCAAAAAATGGTCACCTTTGAACCTGGTGATTGGGTTTGAGTGCATTTGAGGAAGAAGAGGTTTCCTACCTAGAGGAAATCTAAGTTGGATCCTAGGGGTGATGGTCCATTTCAAGTGTTGGCGCGGATCAATGACAACGCCTATAAAATTGATCTTCCAGGTGAGTATAATGTGTCCGCTACTTTTAATGTTGCTGATCTTTCTCCTTTTGATATGGATTCAGATTTGAGGACGAATCTTCCCGAGGAGGGAGGGACTGATGTAAGCGGGACCATGGATAATCGAGCAAGGCCAGGCAGAGAGCTAGCCATACCAAACGGGCCCATGATCGAAGCTAGGACCAAGAGATTTAAAGAGGCTCTTTATACGCATGTGGGCTTTTATCATGAGAGAATGGTGAGCTCCAAGCCTATTGGAGAGAGTTTAATGGAATTGAGCCTAAACTAATCCATTTAACTCAAATCTTTGGACCGGATATACTTGGAGCTTGAAGACACGAAGACTTGGGCTATTTTAATGCTTCATCACTTAAGCCCAAGAGCATATGGATCCAGTAGTGGCATAACACAACAGACCTATTTATTTAGTTATTGGACTTTCTTTTATTTTAGCTTCCATGTATTTTAGCCTAACCATTTATTATTTAACCTAGGTATAAATATGTGTCTTTAGGTCAAATTTTGAGAACTTTTAGATCAGAATTGCTTGAGTGCCATCGACTTCAATAGGAAGAAACATTATTCTCTTTTTTTGTTACTTTTCGAACCATCTTTCAGTTATCAATTGCTTTCCCAATTGTGGTGTGTTGATTGTTCGTTTCTCTTGGTTTTATTTTGATCATCGGGATTCCTTGGAACAAGTTTCCAAGAGGTGTTGTAGAAATCAAACCTTGCGTATCCTTATTTTCTTGATTGTTAAATTTGAAATTTCCATCCTTCTTAATTTCTCAAGGTTGAAAACATACCAAACAAAAACATCCATCGAAAACATCATCAAATCGATGTCAATCTGCACCGTTAAAAAGGGAGGAATAAGAGAAGAAAAATTTGCAGTTTATGAATATGGAGAAGAAACTAGGCAGTGCACGATCGTGCACAAGCACTATGTGACAAAATGGATAAATGAGGTAGTGCACGATCGTGACGTTGGTGATGTGTCTCGCAGTGCAGGATTGTTCACGATCTTGACATTACGCACTTGACTGGAATTGCACCATCGTGCATGACAATGAAGGCATACAGATAGTTGACAATTTCTATCATCCTTCATTCTTTTGGTTATAACTTCTTCTCCCGACCTCCAAATGACTTGAAATTTGAACCAAAAACTCCTCACAAATTTTTCCCCTCTACACCAAAATTTATGGCCATCTGAATTCATTCAGAAAAGATTGATTGATGAGTTTAGGATGAAAATGTTGAAGTGTGCTGGAATTTCTTAAATGGAATGATTTCACTGAATAGTCAGCAGTATTTTGGCCATATTTTGATCTACAGATAGAAAAATGAGATGATTTGTGATTTATATTAAACTAGAGTCATATGGCTACAAATTTCCTGAAGAAATCAAATTTTAATTCTATCTCTAAGAATTCCAAAATCTGGCTTGAAATTGAGTACAGAGTACTGTTGTAGTTTAAGAACAGTCCAAAGTATTAGTAGTATAACCTTCGAAATACTGAATCAAATTGTATGATCTTGGTGTCATTAGAAACTTAAGACACAGGGAAACAATTGTCTAGAAGAAAGTGTTGCCTAATTACTCCATTTTCCTTGTCAGAATGATCATGCAAAGTTGACCCAAAAGTATATTTTTAGAAAAATCTGGAATGATCAATTGAGTTATGAACTTATATTCAATTTGTTTTATTGAGGTGTAAACCTAAGTTCAAATTATACTTACGTGAGTGCTGGTATATGAATGATCATGTGACAAGAATAGTGGAAATATACTCGGGATTGTCATTAAGCGTGCATAGTACATAATCCATAAATACTTACGTGCATAAATGAGTGTTTATATAATTGTGCAAATTATGATATATGTAAATTCATATTGCTTGATATAAACGAGAATTTAGAGTGTCAACATCCAGACGTTGCCGGGACTTTGAGGCAACAGCTTTCTGGAGCAACCTGTAAGTAACCTAGATGTTTTTACTTAATTAATTGTTTGTTTTAAATTATGTTATGAATTATTTTACGAATGTAAATTTGATTTTATTGATTCCAGACATTAAATGTTCAAGGCGTTTGATGCATGAATGAGATATTGGAAGTGCTCCTTGTATGTGAATATGACGAAATAATTGGTTCTCAATGTATAAGTTGAATGCCGGACCAAAGTCCGAAGATAAATATGAAAGTGAATGTGATGCATTTCATTACATGAATGCATGAAAGATAAAGACAGTTGTGACCGGAGTCGCTAGTAAAAAGAGCTTAAAGCTCAGAATGTAATAAGAGCCTCTGGCTCAGTTGCTATTGCATCAGGTATTCACTAAGAGATATGGGACATTATCTGATGCAAGCTCGGTATCCACAAGGAATATAGGCTAGTGAAAAGCACTCGGTCACAACAAATTAATAAATAAAAGTGTGTCTCATGAGCATTACATTTATAATTGATACGTGTGTTTTAAATTATTGAAATGATCGGTTTGATTGCTCTAAATGTGATATGTGATGTTACATGATAAATGAAATGGTGTGAATTATGTGTTTGTATGTGTTGTTGTGTTGTACGAATTGAGTGAACCATCGAGGATGGTTACCTCTCTGAGTTCGCAAAACTCACCAAAATTGTAACGTTGATATTTCAGGACCGAGAGAGGACACTAGTGATAAAGAGACTCTATAAGAAGCATTGTTCTTGTACTTTAGGATCAGAGAAATGGCTCAAAGGTCGATCTGCTGAGATTGAAGAATTAAATATAAATTTTTGTATAATTCCTCTTTTATGTAGCATGTTTTGTATTAGGTTTTGATGATGTACATATTTGGATGATTTTGTAAAATTTCAATGTACATGTTTAATTAGTTTTTATGAAATGAAATGAGGAATTTGGTTTTAAAATATTGTGACATTTACGTATTAATTGATGATGCCATGATTAAGTTAGTAATATGAGTGCTCTAGCATATCACTCCTGCGGGGTACGTATTCGGACATCACTTAGGATATTGGGTATGTGTCTTGCGAGATTGGGGTGTTATAATAAAGCCACATGTGCTCCACTCTATGCTACATTAAAGACGTGAGGATGAGAAGAAAATAGCTATAAAGACGTGAGGATAAGGAGAAAGAATGACGTGAAGTCCAAGAACAAAATAGCTACAAAGATGTGAGGAAGAAGAAAACAACTACAGTTGTCTCAGCTTTAAAATGACGCGAGGATTAAGAAAATATCTATAGCCTTCGGTTTTAATCATGTTCTGTGTTGGTTCTTTGTCAAGAATCAGTTTGCCACAAAAAAATGAAGTTGTCGTTATGTTTAGTAGAGGAGGTGAAGCAAAAACTGAACAACTGAAACACATCGCACGAAAACTCATTCTAGTTAGAAAAATTGTTGTTCAGAGGAAGAACGAGATTGCATCATCTTCTTTATCATCACAAAAAATGTAGAAGCTGATGTTTAAAGTAGAAGTTCTACATATTGCTTTTAGTAAGTATGGCTACATCTATAGACTTGAAAAGAGAAAGTAAGAGAAATATCTCCTTTTTTTCATATATCTCGTACCCAGTTGACAATGGGAATTTATAATACAATTGTACAAGAAACTAGGAGGTAAATTAGGAAGAAACAGAGGAGAAGAATTTGCTATAAACTAAGAAAGAAAAGATATACAATAGCTGTACAACTTCTATTCTAGGAAAGAAAGAGAGAATTGAGGTAGAGAAAAAATCTCAACACTCCCCCTCAAGTTGGTGCATGGATGTCATACATGCCCAACTTGTCAAGACATTTTAAGAATATTTGACTTGTAACTACCTTAGTTAGAATATCGGCCAATTGATCTTCAGATCGAATCTTTTGTAACTCCAAGGCTTTATCTTCTAACTTCTCCTTGATGAAAAATCTATCCACCTCAACATGTTTTGTTCGGTCATGTTGGACTGGATTTTGGGCAATGTCACATGCAGCTTTATTATCGCAGTATAACTGGATTGCTCATTCAGTTGAATAACCCAATTCTTGAAGAAGGAGCTTTAGCCACCAAGCTTCACAAAGTGCTAACGCCATACCCCTAAATTCAGCTTCTGAACTTGATCGAGCAACAACGTTTTGTTTTTTACTTCTCCAAGTAACTAGATTACCTCCCACAAATGTGAAGTATCCTGAAGTTGATCTCCTGTCATCTATTGCCCCTGCCCAATCAGCATCAGTATATACCACAATGTCTCGATAGTTTGCAGTTTTTGTGAACAATATTCCTTTTCCAGGAGCAGATTTTATATATCTCAAAATACGCATGACAGCATTCATATGTTGTTCACCTGGATTGTGCATATATTGACTTACAACACTCAACGCATAGGCAAGATCTGGTCTGGTGTGTGCCAAGTACATCAACCTTCCTACAAGACGTTGATATCTTCCTTTGTCAGTTGGCACTTGATCCGCTTCAATACATAGCTTCAAGCCTTCTTCTACTGGAGTATTCGCTGGTTTACATGTAGACATACCTGTTTCTTGTAATAAATCTAATGCATATTTTCTCTGAGATAAGAAAATACCTTTCTCTGATCTCGAGACTTCAATTCCAAGAAAATATTTCAAGGAGCCAAGATCTTTCATTTCAAATTCTTTTGACAAATACTCCTGTAATGCCTTTCTTTCTTCTGCATCATTTCCGGTAACCACCATGTCATCCACATATACAATGAGAGCAGTGATCTTACCCTGTCGTTTCTTCAAGAACAAAGTGTGGTCTAAATTGCATTGATGGTATCCGAATGCCTTCATAGACTTTGTGAACCTTCCAAACCATGCTCTTGGAGATTGTTTCAGCCCATATAATGATTTCTTCAGTCTACACACCTTTCTGCTATGTCTTTCTGGTATCATACATCCTGGAGGAAGTTCCACATAAACTTCTTCAGATAATTCTCCATGTAAAAATGCATTTTTTACATCAAATTGTTGTAGTGGCCAATCCAGGTTTACAGCTAAGGACAATAACACTCTAACGGTGCTGATTTTTGCTACAGGTGCAAAATTGTCTGTATAATCAATACCATAAGCTTGTGTATATCCCTTTGCTACCAATCTTGCTTTTAGTCGTTCAACAGTGCCATCTGCTTTATATTTCACAGTATAAATCCATCGACAACCCACTGGTTTCTTTCCTTTTGGTCAATCAACCAAATCCTAAGTTTTGTTCTTTTTCAAAGAACTCAATTCCTCATTCATAGCACCTTTCCATCTTGCATCAGCTAATGCATCCTGCACACTGTTAGGAATATATACAGTAGATAATTGATTCACAAATAACTTATTTGATTCAGACAGATTTTGGTTAGACACATAATGGCTCATAGGATATTTAATTTTGCTCGAAAGTTCAGGTTCATATGTGGGTTTAGGAATACCTCTATTGACACGATTTGGTAGTTGTTTTCTAGGTACCTCAGCTTCAGGAACAGTACAATCCTCAACATGCGATTGGTGTGGTGTTTCAGAAGGAAAATTGACCTCTTCAGTTGAAGTACCTGTATCAGTTGAAGGACTTGTATCACAGACATCAATTATCTCTTTAGTTGATGTTGAATTATGTACTTCTTCAAAATTTTTATCCTCATTAAAATCCAAAGTAACATCACCAGCATATTCAAGATAATCAAGAGTCTGAATTTCCTTCCGATACTCCCCCTGAAGTTCAGAATCTGCAGAAAAATACATTGAATCCTCATGAAAAACCACATCCATTGTTACAAACATACGTTATGTTGGAGGGTGGTAACATTTGTACCCTTTTTTATGTATGGCATATCCTAAGAAAACACAACGTAAAGCTCATGGGTCTAGTTTACTTCGTTGATGTTTGTGAAGATGGACAAAGACGACACACCCAAAAATATGAGGAAGTAAATCAGGAATGGTTGGGGCAACTGAATTCTTGGAATCAGCGCCGTACCTTCTTTAGTACTATTACCACCGGTTTCAATAATTGCAGCAACTGAATTCTTGGAATTCTTGGAGGACTTTCTTCGAGAAGCTCTGCTATGATCCCACCATTCTGGATATCCCACAATTTCATAGCAACGCTCCTTTGTATGTCCCGACTGATCGCAATGTGTACATTTGTATCTTGATTTTTCAAAGGCTTTACCTGTCTTTGGTTGATTTCGCGTCATCATCACTGCAGCGTCAGTGTTTCCAATCTCGAAGTTCAATGTCGCACGGCGAACTGCTTCTCGTCGAATTAATGAATAACATTCTTCCAAACCAAGAACTGGTTCTTTGCGCAAAATTTCACCACGAACTTGGTCAAAATCACTGTCCAAACTAGCAAGAAATATATGCATTCGTAATCGTTCAATAGATTTTTGATATGATGTTACATCATCAGGATCTTTCATGACCACTTTATCTCGATGGTCCAATTCTCGAAAAATCTCAACTAGCTCTCTATAGTATTCAGATAAAGACATCCCATTTTGTTTGGCTGTGAAAGCCTTTTGGTTTAAGGAAAAAACTTGTAGTTCGTCACTTCCATCATAAAAGGCTTTTGATAAAGCATTCCATATCTCATGAGCAGTAGGAAGACGTAAATACCTTTTCATAATTTCAGGCTTCATAGACATCAACAACCACCGTTTCACTTTTTGATTTTCTGCATACCATTTTTCATATCCTTCGTCAGATTCCGTCAGTTGTTTCATCTTGCCACGAATGTAAGAGAGCTTTTCTCTTTCAGCAATATGCATCTCCATTAGTTGAGACCAAACATCATAATTTGATTCATCAAGAATGATTCATGCGTTAAAAACACTTTCAGGTTGCATAACTACAGGAATACTCATATTTTTTCCACTCAGCTCTGATACCAACTTGAAAAGAGAAAGTAAGAGAAATATCTCCTTTTTTCATATATCTCGTACCCAGTTGACAATGGAAATTTATAATACAATTGTGCAAGAAACTAGGAGGTAAATTAGGAAGAAATAGAGGAGAAGAATTTGCTCTAAACTAAGAAAGAAATGATATACAATAGCTGTACAACTTCTATTCTAGGAAAGAAAGAGAGAATTGAGGTAGAGAAAAAACCTCAACATATAGTACTGTTATTTTCTTTATATCTCTCTTCCTTTTCACGGTTCTATGTTGGTTCATATCTCTCCTCCATCACACCTAGTTTCTCTATTTTGTTTTTTACTACCAAACTAATGTGACTGATGTTAGTATCAACAATATACTCAGCTCAGAGTAACACAAGAGAAAATAATAAAGTAGTATTGATAGTCAACAAGAAGTATGATAGATCTGATGTTATAGACAAGAGAGACAAGAGAAATCCAGAAGCAATAGATAAATATGAAAACAAACCTGGAGATATTGAGTGAAGACGCAGAAGATGAAGTTGTCGCAGAGGACAGAATGTTTTGTGAAAGAAAAACATTTCAAAATAGAGGAAAACCTATTTTCATAAATTACAAAAATGTTATTTTTACATTTTCATAAAATAGTTATTGTTTTTTTATTTTTATAAACCAAACATACAAACATGTTTAACCAAACACGACTTTAAGAGTCGTTTATGAATTTACAAAAACCACAACAAAAACCTAAAAAAAATGAAAACAAACAACCCCTTAACATAACTTAGTAGTTAATGTTATAAAAGGATTATCACTTAAATGTAAATTTTATAAGATTGAGTACTAAATTAAAAATTTTCAAAAAATTTAGCAATTTAGAATGTATTATTCGTTAATACTTTAAATGAGAAAATAAACCAAAAGCACCAACTAGATAAGTGATAATAAGAAAAACGTTTGCATTGATTGTACCAACCTTTGTGTTTGTCACAAATGAGATTGTTATATGCATTAAAAAAGATGTATTTAAGAGAAATAGAAAAATATAATTATTTGATTATCGAAATATTTAAATAGATATTCTTTTCCTGTGAAGTGCTAAAATAAGAATAAAAAATTTTTAAATCAATATTTTAAAATTGAAATAAAATACAGATCATCAATTTATATTTTTCTATCTGATTTTTTAATCATGAAATTTTTATTGTAAAGAAAGATTGAGTTCGGAGTTTCTATTAAATAGAATCATGTAAAATGTAGAAGCATGAATCTAAATAGGCTAGGTAATTAGAGAGGTTAGTGTGGGCAGATTCCGTACGACGTGGGGTCTCTCATCTCTGCATCAGAAAAACTGGAACAGTACAGTAGGGGAATCGGTTGATGGTTCATAGGGATTGCTGTATACAAACGTCATTGCAATTTGCAAGGCTAGTAGCTAGATTCCCGTAGATCTATATTCACAGTCAAACTTGGGGGGCCCATTTTTTGCTGCCAACACAAAGCGACTTGACAGAGATAAGAGTCGCAGCAGCTTTTGCCTCTGTCTCTTTCGCACTCAGTCAATCAAAGGAAAAAGACCGAAAACGACATCTGTCCTCCCCACCTCCACTCCACTTCGCCATTAACGCATCATATCTCTCTCTCATCACATCTTTTCTTTTCTACTCGCACTGTATGTTATCCCTTGGCTTGAGCACTAACTAGTTAGACACAATATTATCTACATGTAAAAACGTAAGGAGATTATTATGTAATATTGTAGTAGACAGAGAACAGAACTGGGATATGGGGAATGTGTCGTTGAAGACAACCATTTTTGAAATAGGGAATTGGATGGATGGCATTCTTCTTTCACGAGAACGTGCAGATGGTCCACTCTTTTAGGTCTAACACTATAGTTTCTAGACCCTGGAAGGAAGAACATCTCTGGGCATAATCTTGCCACTGAATATAGTTAGCGACGGCTTTTTACCAACCACATGCTCTGATAACAACTAATCATAAAGCCAACCACAAAAGTGAAACTCATCAGCTTTGGGTTTTGGATATTTTGTGTCAATGCCTTGGTATTGTTTAGCCAGAGTACCTTTTATTTATCCTGTAACGTTGGCATTTTGTATTACAGCAGGGCTTCCAGTTTCCTGAAGTTGACACTCCTCCAAGTATCCAAGCGGACAAAACCTTTTCTTTTTTGTTTTAATCTGATCGGTGAGGCTGACGTCCTAGACGCGTAAGTTAAGCAACTATTCAATATTCCGACAAGTTCTTAGGTCAGTTCAAGTATTGGAAGACAGCCAGCAACAAAGGACGAAAATGCATGACGTATAATCCTTCACCAGGACTGTCAAGGGTTTCGCAGATTGTACAAGAACTCACATTAATCCACCATATGTCCTATCCCTACTTTGATTCATTGATATAATCAGGCACGATAATCTTTCGAGTGGCTCAGTAGTCAGTTCACTCACAAATCCGACCATCGAATTAGTCACAATCGGAGTTATTCGTAATTCAGTACATATAATGGAACCATACCAATTCTGATTTCTGACGGGTCAAGCCAAGTGTTGTGTAATATGTACTGGCTATCCAACTGTTTACAGTCCAATACACGGGAACTTAATAAAACCATATCTTCTAACAGTACGGCAGTACTTATTATCGTCTTAGCGTCCGGAATTTTGGTCCAAGTCCCTAGAAAAATGACTTCGATAAGATTTTCTTCTCAACGGACGACGAATTAACAGCAACTTATATACAATGATATAATTTAACTTTTTAGATACGATAGGAGAGTCAAAATGAAGCTCAAATTAAAAGTGATATGATTCTGAAACAAACTTATTAATTTTTTTACCATAACTGGTAAATATACTAATTATGCTGCTCAGGGAAGTACCAATGAAGAGTGGGAGCTTGATCAACTGAAAAGAAATTGCAGGAGCCCTCTGTACTAAACAAACTGTGCTCTTCCAATTTCACAACATGAGGTTGATGGTAAAGATGATACCCATTATTCATCATCGTTCTGGTATCCGGTAATTGAAACCAATTCATTAAACCATGTGAAGAGGAGAAATTATTGTGGTCTGTAACGAGTTCGTTGGAGTTGTTATTGTCACAGAAGTCGTGACTCCTACTCTGCCCTGAAGCATTGTTCTCAGACTCTTCCTTAACAGAGTGTCGGCTCTCTGCGTTATCATCACCGAACTTGGCTTTCAGTTCTTTGAGCTGAAATTGAAGCACCAAACAACAAAATCAGGAACTCAAAGTTTTAGGGAAAAAAAATATATCAAACCAAATGAATTCATTACTTAACTACTACGATTAAAAGAAATTAAAAAGGCAATTTTACTATGACAAACCTTTAGAAGTAGAGCCTCATTCTGTTGTTCAAGATTATTGTAATCAAGCTTCAGAGCTTCGTAACCGGCCTTAAGGGCTACATACTCTTTCTCCAATTGCTTAGTCTTCCAACGGGCACGGCGGTTTTGAAACCAAATAGCCACTTGTCGTGGTTGGAGACCTAATTCTTCTGCTAACCTCAGCTTCCTCTCAGGTTCAAGCTTGTTTTCAACCTCAAAATTCTTCTCCAAGGACTTCACTTGCTCCAAGCTCAGTCTTCGCTTCTTCTCAATTGTATGGCTAGCTTCCTCAGCGTAGTCTTCTTCTTCTATACTGTCCAACATTGCTTGGAATTCCCTACTATAACCTCTGCTTGCCTTTTGCGTCTTCTCTTCTATATATGCAAGGTTAGTGCAAGTTTATTGTCATTTGTCAGGAATACTACGCATGATAAAAGGAAAAAGAAAAAAGAAAACTTGGTTTTACATTGCCTTTGAATGTAAATTCCATATCACAATTAGCTTCACAAAACTAGTGATAGACATAGCCATGCTTGATATAGCAGACTCATCATCTTCAAGTACAAGTCTTGCTTACCGGAAATGGCGACAAAAGCAGCCAGGGAATCTGAGGAAGAAGTAGAACTGAACCGTTTCATTACTCCAGGAAAACAGCTCAGCCGTTAAATTAGCAAGGGATTGTTTGTGACCTCAAAATTATGTCTTCTGCTTTTCTCCCTTGGTGTACAGAAACTACAAACTAATTGATGAGAAGGAAAAATGTCTTCCCCAGCGCTGAAGTTTCTCAGTAGTCAGAAATATTGGAACTTTCTGGAGTCTAAATCAAGAGCAGGCAACGCTTTTAATCAAGCAGAAAAAAGAAACAGTAAAGAAAGATTAGCCTTAGTCTAGCTAATTATTGTTTAATAATGCAACTAACTTACAGAAAAAAAGAGAGTGGTACAAATAACCAGGAGACACTGGACCTCCTTCACCACGCACAGTTATATAAAGTCATACATCTTTTACTATTGCGAGCTGTGAAGTTGACATGTTGTTGACAGAAATTCATATTCTGTTTCATTTTTCGTTTGAAATTTGGGGCTTCGCAACGAGTCACCTCTTCCATGATTGTTCTAATTGATATGGATATGCAATTATACGTCAATCATCTACCTTAAGTTATAAGTCTTAACTAAAACCACATTCCACTGATCTTGATTAATTGTTTGCGATGTTGAGGAATCTTCCACTATAGTTATTTCGTTCGTAAGTCTTGCCATTCCCCAGTTATGTCAACATAGAACCACTTAACTCACCTCATCCTACATGACAAAGTGGAGCAGACAACTTATCTAGCCTCTTGCCCGATGGATGAGGGAAGTGCTTACTTTGTATATCGATGAGTGCGAGAAAGGTTACAATGTGTGAATTAAACCAGTTGTAGTCGAAAAACGTTACGAGAAACAGGGGAAGTTCCATGTATGCTACGAACTGAGAAATTGGAGAACTGTATGTGCTAGTTCGCATTTGATTAAATGTTGAACTGCATTTAGTTAGGGGATGCGTTCTTAGTTTATTGTCTTAAAGATAAAGGAGTCTCTGGTTGTAAGAAGAAAGTATTTTCCATTACACTTGGCTACACATTCAATCCAACTTTCAATTTTTTTTTTGGGTTTGTGGAGTGAGAAAAAAGTACTCCATCCTGTTAAAAATAAAAGTTGTTTTAGAGAGATTTTAATTATTCAAATTAAGTGTCGTTCGTGACTTTTTATGCATGTTTATGATTTTAATTCCAAAATTATCATTTAATTTCTTTCACATCTTAATTACATTGATTACACATATTATATTTTCAAGGTACTTCAACATATAATTAATAAGGGTATATTAAACATTTCATTAATTTTTTTAATAAATGTGTATCTCTCTCAAATGACTTTTATTTTAGACAGAAAAGAGTAAGTGATATGAGCGATTATGTACTGTAAGTAAAAAAAAATTATGAGACATTTGGAATCTACGCGATAAGGAGGATCTGTGGGGATTTGTCTTAGATGGCTGTTTAATAAAAGATTGACGTCATCACAAAGACTTGAATGAAGCAGCCAAAAATCAATCTCAAGCCTCGGCCTTTCCAGAAATTGGATTGTGACGGGTGAAGCAACTAGGATTAGCACAATAGTCTTTAGCCATCATTTTCCATGGACGACCTTGTAAGCAACTAGATCAGCTGTTTGGAGGTTGTTACACTGTCAATTGATCCCGACATGGAAATGCTCTTAATTACATGTATGCTATCCAACCAACAATTATGACCATAAGACATTATCAGATTTCATTTAAAATCTCTCCGCATTCTCTCTCTCAGTCTCTCTCCTCCACCTCCCACCCCCCACCTATATCCTACAAATATTATAGAAATAAGTTAACATATAATTAAATTTTTATAATATAAAAATATTAAAAGGAATATTCTATTGAATTCCTTTCTAGTCATTTTAATATTGAAGATTATTTGAATAACTGTTAAACTTATAATAGAGTCATTGTGATTGTTATCACCTAACTTTAATGACAATTTATATAAAGATAACTATAAAAAATTAGTAAAAAGGTTCATTTTTTAATAATTCTAATATTAAAAAAAGTACTTTCGAATAATTTAAAGTAAATAATTTTTTCTTTTAAAAAATTACCTTATAATTTTAACTTCTACATAAATTATGGGCTTAGTTATGTCTACCGAACAAAGAAAAAAGAAAAAAGAAAAAAGAAACATGATTGACCCTCGATTCCTTTACATAGCCGGCGACGGTGAATTCATAAATGCTTGTTCTTTATTGATAGGGATGGCAACGGGGCGGATATGGGGCGGGTATGTCATTTCCGTACCCACCCCATGAACCTGCCCCTACTCTTATATCTGCCCCCATCCTCGTTGGGGATTTTTTTGGCACCCTTATACCCGTACCTGTTGGAGGTTTGACCCCTATCCGGTACCCGTTTATTCGCCTTTTTTTTAAAGATAAGCTTATTTAATATGAATGGACTATTTGTTTTTTAAAATAAGCT